>OZ026619.1:53772935-53997935 GCA_964020975.1 Hermodice carunculata
AAAAATAATATCTACAAACGCCGCGTACCGTTCTTAGGCAAAAATGTATATATTTTCAATAGCTTTTTATCTATCAAAATCGGTTAAACCATTTGCGAGCAATCTCTTGAAAACCTCTGAGAAATAGGAGGAAAATTAGAATTGTGAAAAAATGTGACTTAGGTATAATTGGCTCTCTCAGAGTGGTACTAAAACTCGTCAGATCAAGTCTGCAATTTTGGAGAATATTTCGACCATCACAATGGCACAAAATGATCCGAACAAAAACTGCGAACGAAAGTTATTCGAAGTTAATAACCAAGTTGAAAATGGCAGATATATATATATATATATATATATATATATATATATATATATATATATATATATATATATATATATATATATATATATATATATATATATATATATACACATATATATATACAAAAGAGCAATCTGAGAGCCAGTGCGGGTAACCCATTGGCACCGGTCCTTCGAATATATATATATGTATAAGTTACAACCTTTAAAATTTTAGAGCAAATTCACAAACGACAAGTTGCCGATACATTTTAAAAGTTTCCCATTATTACAAGATACTAATATATATGATTACAACACTTGAAGAAGGGATAACTTATTTATCGTGACGGCATCGCGTCTGTACATTAGTCAGTGCATAAGACGTCTACCATTATATCGTAAATGGTTTACCAAGTCCGACAAAAAGATAAAGTTAATACACACAGTATTCAAGGTAATTTAATATATATATATTAAGAAGTATTGTATGACAAATATGAAATGGAATACCATATACACAGTTGTTATACTTGTAATTATCTTCTAAAGTGACTTTATCTCTAACTTTTACGCAAAAAGCACAACTTATAAAGCCTAAAGATTGGGCTAATGTGTACACAAATTTATATACTGCAATGACAAAAGACGTATCTGCAAAATCATACATCGGTAGACACAAGTCATCAGTGGCTTGTATGATAGCGGTAACATGGAATCTCACAAGTCTCCTGGATTGATATATGTAAATGACTTTATATATATATATATATGTATATATATATATATATATATATATATATATATATATATATATATATATATATATATATATATTTATATATATATATATATTCCTGAATCCTTCGAATCTGCTCCTTGTTCAGTTTTTGTGCTTGGATACAGTGGTGAAATTGTTGTAACAGCTGATAGCCCAAGATTGAACTGCCACGTTCATTTAGTTTGCTTGACTAAACATTAAAAACCAGAAAACCAATATGCCAAGTCAGCAATTCAGTCGACCATGCTCAGTGAGGTTTGTCTTCTGTTTTGGCCGCTGGGTATCAGATACAAGTGTCCCCGACTCATCACAGAAATGTATAGTGGTAAAGCTCAAAACTGAGAGCCTGACTGATGAAGAGTTTAATGTCTGTTGCATCTCATTCGAGCATGCTCGGTGATGTTTGTCTTCTCCCTCTCTCTCTCTCTCTCTCTCTCTCTCTCTCTCTCTCTCTCTATATATATATATATATAAATATATATATGCATAGAACTGCCTTAACTCTTGTTCCACTTATCTGATCAGCGTAATCCTTATGAAAATATAAGAACCTTTCATATAGGAACATGTTCTGAGTTTGGTTTAATTTTAATGTTCATTTACCATCAAAGCAGCCAGTTACAATGTTAGTTGTTTTACATATCGCAACTGAATATTCACACCAGACTAGAGCAAGAGTTGCTTTGACTCTATTAAATTAAAAAAAAAACTACGTCTGTTGCATCGGTAAAGACCAGAGTATTAATTCTTAGGCTTGGTGAGCAAATACTGTTTGCAAATCCTTATCTGTATACAAAACTTTCTTAAACAGTCGAACATAACTGTGGCCCATACGACAGTATTGTTCTGATGTTATCTCATATTTATTATCGTCAATGTAGAACAGGGTGAATCGTGCTGGCGATTTCTGATAACGTGGGGCCAACAAGTGGTATTCCAGGAAACCTGTAACATAATAGGCCAAATTTTGTGATACTGATATTATTTCATTATCTTCCGGGAAATCAGACTTGAGCTTGCTTAAAGCCAAGTATATTTCACGCAAAAAAGCATTGGTGATTTGGTATATTTCATCATAACACGAATCTATATGCTTGACTACTCTCTGGTGCAGCCATACCTTGACTATATTAAAGCTCCTCACGTTCATCTCTCTGTAGTAACTTATGGCGTCATTGGCAAAACTCACAATTTTGGAGGCAAACCAAAAGAGACAGACACAGGTATTCTCATTGGCTTTTCTAGTCAAGCATAGCCCATCAATGGCGTCTAATATCAAGACGAAGGGCAGAGTGGCTCCGCCAAATTCTCTCCACTTGAGATATTCCTCCACCTGAACGAACCTATCGTTCGCTTCATATATGATGGACTTCACATATAATTTGATAGCAAAGAAAAACCTGAACCTCCATTGGTGAATATCTTTCACAATGCAACCGTCCTTCAGGAGACTTTTTGTGCATACATTTAATATCAGCATGAATGCCATAGCAGAGGAAAACTGGAATGGATTAATGTCCGTTGATATCTTATATCTTTCCCGCCATTGGACATGAGTCAAACAAATGTCTGGAAAATATGAAAGTTCCATAGCCTCCAGAGTTTCCAAATACCTAGTCAGACCTTCAGCAACACTAGTAGGAGATTCTTCCAATACGTCATCCACCAAATACAATGTTAAATGTAGTTTCATTGCGTTGCAGACTAATGCCTTTGTGGTAGAATTATTAAAGTCAGCTGCTGGATAGATCATGTGAATGGAACTTGCAGGCTGGACTTTATCTGCAACACCACGCACAAATTTTTCCTCCCCCAAGCCAATCGCTACAGCCCATTGGATATATTCCTCTTCAATCTCCTGTTGTCCCTGGTATTTCGACGGTGGAGAAACGTTGAACATTTGCCAAGACTTGGGCAATACCACCCTGTATTTATGTGCCATCATCTATGTATCATTAACCTTACCAAAAGGAATATCATCTAATCACCCGTATTGGCACTCTGCAAAAATAGAGCAAAGGAAGCATTTACAATTCGATAGTAAAGTTTAACATCACAGCAATTCTTTTGATCTCGGAAAAGAAAGTGTATTTGCTGCTTATAACAACAGCACCAAAAGAAAATGAACACAGTAACACACCGTCTTCTTTGATGTAATGCCAGACTTTCAAATTCTTCGACACTTTTGCCTCACCTGACATATCGTTGAAAGCATACTGGCTGTTCCTGCTAATGGTGTGAGTAATATAACTGGCCATGCCCTTTTCAGAAATGAATGAAGCATAAAACTCGTCTATTAAAAATATACACATATGTGTTTACCGTGGTTTCCAAAAGAATACAAGGTCACGCGTTTCCATGCAATTCAGTGTGATATCTCGTGTTACGCTTCCCTGATCCCTGTAGTTCTATAAACAATTTAACTCCGGACAAACAGTGTTGCGACATAATTGTGGGATTATGGAATTCCTATGCATCTGCTAAATGAGGTGACTTCTGTATTCAATAAAGATAATATATATGAGTTTTGTTGGTACGGCATCAGACAAATAAGTCAACCATTTACACGTTTTCAGTTATGGAATCACATTCTATCCCAGTCACATGCGCGCGCAAGGTAAATTCGTCTTTTTTTCCGGGCATAAATTTGTAACAAATCCCAGCAACCGTGCCCTCTCGTGCATTGCTGACGTTGCTTGTTAACGTCAGCAGCCAGCACATTGTGTTTCATCGATCTTGCTTTCATAAACAAAGTATAACGTGAAGTCTGCTCTTAGAACAGCACGCGCCGCACGCACCGCGTGATAACCAAAGTTGCAAAGCTTATTTCCGTTAAAAAAATAAAAGGGGGGGGGGGGATTGTTCTGTCACTTCAGGCGTTTTTTGATATTTCAGTTGATCAGGTTTGCTTGTTTGTCTCTTGCAACATTACTGTGTTGTCGGAAACTGGGATAGAATGGGGTTTAACTACTTCTGGGGAGGATTGGACGTTCAACTCAGACCGCACCATGAAGGCTTGGCAGGTTTAGTCCATGCCCTCCTTCGTCGGGCATGGACGGCTGCCAAGGCTTCATGGTGCGGGCTGAGTTGAACGTCCAATCCTCCCCAGAAGTAGTTGAACCCCTAAACAACACCCAAATTTACCTTGCTTTAATGTGATAGTTTAGTTACGAAACTGCTCTATGGGCAGGCAAAAGATACAGAAGATGTGTATGGGAAATAAGTTCTGAATTATACCTCGTTTATGCTTCTGGATGGTTAAGTAACGGTGATTGGTACAAGTACCCTCATCATGGCAGAGGCATAGTTTCATTGCCTTGCAGTTGAGGGGACAAGAGCAGGTATGCAGTTAATGTAGTTGAATATAATTACCTGCTAAGGTGCCAGGTCTTACCTGAGACCTTCAAATCAGCCAGTGAGCTTTTGGAACTTTTGGGATGATGAAGTGCTAATCTTTATCCATGTGAAAAAGTTTCGTTGCAACATGTTAACTTCTATGTGAAACTTTAAGACAAAAGAGTGTCCCCCTGTCAGTACAAGCTTTATGGAGTCATTCATTTAATTAGCTGTTAGATGTGCTCACTAATGCTGATGTTGAGATAACAATACACAGTCAAAGCCTCACTGGATATGTTTTTACAGGTTAGCAGCTTATTTCAGGAGAGACTGATTAGAACCACTATATTGATTGTAAGTGGGTAGGTCAAAGTTATGACAGAGTTTAAGGGGTTAGTATTTAGTCATCCTTCTTAATGGCATGAGCAGTTGTAATTTCTGAGCAATTAAAGTCAGCAACTCTCCTTGGTCATCTTTGTCAGTGAATATCTAAAAAAACAAATTTTTACAAAATTTGGTAATTTTGAGAAAGCTTCGCACAATACTGGAAGGAAGAATCTCTGTGAAATCAACGGCTATGTAAAAACAAGAGTATAACTTAGGTAACCATTGCAATATTCCATTTTTAAATGCTACTTTTTGAGCTCCAAAACGGAAAAAGTTATTAATATTAATTACTGATGCTTAAAAATTCAATAACATAAAAACCATTTCTTTTAATGGAAAACAACTAAAAGAAAAGAAAAAAACAAAAACAAAAAATAAAACAAAACCAAAACCAAAAATTTTTTACCTAAGTCATACTACTGTCTGTACATGACTGTTGATTTCAAACGTTTTATGCCAAAAGTTTTGTTGTGATCCTTTCTCGAAGTGTAAATCAGACCCCTTGAATAAAATGCTCCTTACATTTTACGAATTATTCTTACAATATTTATTGTTACCTGCAAAGAAAGTAGATATATTGACAAGACAAAAGATGTATAAATGGATGGGCTTGTACACAAAAAGTGGCAATTTTTGTACTACTGTGTTATATGCTCCCAAAGTAATAGCAAGCACCTTGACATATGTTACTCATTAACACAACAATTATGAATAAGTTAGGGTCCAACTAAAAAATACCTCCCTGCATAGACGACTTCAGATTCAGCGTATAGTGCTTATATCAGCAGCTATCTTTTTTATTAAGATCGAAAAAACAAATCAGGCAACGAGACAAAACACACCACGAGCAAGCATTGTATGCTAACTGAAGAAAATACTGACACCAAGAAACTGAAACTTCTTAATTTTAGTTTTATCGCTGAGACTGTATGTTGTCAATGACTTTTAAACGCATGCCGAAATCTAAACGCAACAGATTACTTCTAACACTCTTAAATCGTAAAGTTTTGCTATGTTCAAAATGCAAATTACTCCAAGGTGACAGTTAAAATGCGTGGGGCTCAAATGATGAAAAACTAACTATACAACACCCTGAGCAGGGTTAGATTAAGCCTTTTTCTTCTTTTTGAGAGAGTAGGCGTTGAAAATGAAAGTGAAAGAAAAATTTTACTCCGTTCATGTGTCTTTGTTATCTTGTGGTGATACTGAGCAGTATTCTTTCATTTTCAAAATTGAATCATAAAATTCAGAATGAGAACTTCTCACTTGAAGACTAGTATTATTTATTTATTATGCATGGTCGTTCAGCTTGTATGTATGACCAGCACGCAATTTGCTTCATTAATCGGGTCGCGTTATGATGTCTCTGTTTTACCTTTTATTTGTAACTTCTGCCCCCTCAAAACTACAAACAAAAAAATCAGACAAACGTAAATTTAGGAGTTCAAATTTTACACGTCGCTGACATCTATGCCGCATATATCAACTTTTTTTTAAAAAAATGCACATTTTGTACTCTTGTTGATTATCAGTAAATTAAAACCTTAAAAGTTAGAAAACAACAGGAGCACCACCTTGTGAGTACCTTTAATAGAGAACAAGTCACGGTACAGGTCTATTCACATAAGGTTTACATTGAATCAAGTCTGCAATTTTGGAGAATATTTCGACCATCACAATGGCACAAAATGATCCAAACAAAAACTCCGAACGAAAGTTATTCGAAGTTAATAACCAAGTTGAAAATGGCAGATATATATATATATATATATATATATATATATATATATATATATATATATATATATATATATATATATATATATATATATATATATATATGTCAGGATGATAAATTTAGACCAAGGAATTTCGTTCGTTTTTTGGAATATCTTAAAATATTCAATCCAAATATGTTTTTGTCTTAAGGTGCACAAAGAGTCCGATATCTTCAAACTTCAACTAAAGAAAAACCACACCTACAAGCAAACACTGTTAAGTCCTTGGATTTCAGTAATGCAGTATATAACTTGGATCATGAATGCAAATGAATTGATAGCACACTTCGGTTGTGTTATGAACTTCAAACTGTTTCACACTAAAATGTAAAAAAAAATGTTTGCCCACTTGTGGAAAAACATATCTACATCTCTTTATCTTGTGCACAGACTGGTACACATAAATGACTATTATTGACCAATGTCTTAGAAAATATGTATTCTTGCACAAGCACGGGAACAGTACGGTTGCACCCCCATGTGTGGATAACACATTCACTGTATGCCTACAATAAATGATACATCATGAATAGATACTTTAACAGATCAAAAGCCAAAAACCTGCAACATGTCGGCATTGGGAATACTGCCAGTTCTCTCCAGGACCGCGTCCAGTCTCGCAGGAGCGGCCCAGTACGCTCAAGCAACGGAAGCACCACTCTGTGGAAAAAATGAAGTTTCATATAAAATTTCTATGTGATACACAAAGCATCCACTGTATCGGGAATGTTTTGATGTGAAAAGACATTACGCCTCTATAACGGAGCAGATATGAGCTGCAAATGAGATCAGATGTTCACGTCTTGGAAAAATGATAAATATTCGAACATAAAAGTTTAATGACATGCTGATGGAGGAAAACATTTTGTGAGACAAATGTCTCCCTATAACAAATGCAGTGCATTTGTTCTTTTTTCAACGTTTTTATAATTTTTCTCCAAAAATATATCAGATTGCCTTGAAAATTTGTATAAATATCTAGGTTGACAATCTATCCTGTCTTTGTTAACCAGATACTACTGCTAACAATGTTTTTTATTTTCATGATTTTCTCCCAATTTGTGGTAGTCTTGGTTTAAAAATATTTTTATTAAAAAAGAATAACAATAAGGAAGAAGGACTACGTCTATTGTTATCTCTTCTTGCTGGAAAAAGACGGAAGCACAGGACAGACGTCACAAGATGGGAGAGCCCCGCCGCCTGTCGAGACCAGCATTGCATGCATGGATCCGACAGGCGGCACAGCCAAGCTGAACAAAAAGAAGATTGACTCCACTGTAACGCAACACAGATAGTCGGGCTCGTAAAAACTGTCAAAATGAATAATATGAAGTACAGTATAATTAAAATTAAGTTGTCGTATCAATGTGAAATCGTTCGGTTCTTTTCTATGTATTCCTGTACTGCTAAATGAATAATAATATTGTTATCAAGATCACAGTCGCTGCTACCAAATAAAATAGTCCTGGAACAAAAGGGTGCCACACAGTTGATAATGGTATAAAGGATGTCTCGAGCAGTAGTGTGCCGAGGGCAAGTGAGAAAATAATGCCACACACTTTCAGTAACGGCTCCACACGAACAGACTGGCGAATCTTTAACACAAATTTGAAATTAATATTCATTTAGTTGACTGTGGCCCATATGCAATCGGGAGTGAAGGATAGAGAAATATCGTTTACCAACATTTAAAAGTTCTGGATACCTCACAGGGCATGTCAAAGAATTAGCTATTTTTCGTTTGAATTGTGACAGAGACGGTAGATATCGAGTTTCCATAATTTAGTTGCCGAAGAAGAACATATTTCTCAAATAAGACAGTTCTGATATAAACAGTAGGTGGGCCTAAATCGGGCAAATTTTGACGTGTTCTGTTCAGAGGGTTCTCGTCAACTCGAAAGTTAGGTAAGACAGTATTCAAGTAGTTTGGAGCAAGGTTATGGGCTATTTTGTACATCATGTTAATTTTAGAAGGGTCTGTACGTTCAGATAGCAGTATCCAACCAGTTTCCTTATACAATTTTTCATTTGGAGTGGTTATAATTGCTCTCGTCAAGATACGGGCGGCAGATAATTGCATGTCCTCTCGGAGTTTTGAGTCAACCTGAGAACAGCCATCCCAGACCGCACTACCATATTCCAAGATAGGCCGTGTAAAGGAAGTATAGATCACGTCTAATGTTATACGATCAAGATGATATTGCCAACTTTTCATAATGTGTAGTTGTTTGGAAGCTTTAGTTGCGATTTGTTTTATTCATTCCATTTGAAATCAGATTTAAGAGTGAGACCTAAATTTTTATGTTCAGAAATATTCTCCTGTTGATGTTCCTGAAAAATGAGAGGTGGATGGTCATGGGGGGGGGGGGGGTCCTATTAAGAGAGACAAGCATAGTATCAGTCTTAAGAACATTAAAACAGATGAGCCATTCCTTGGACCATTGGTCTCAGAAGTTAAGATGGCTGTTCATGGCACTGACAGCATGAACTGGGTCATCGACAGTGAAATAAAATGACGTATCGTCAGCAAACAATTTAACATTTGAGTTTACAACGTCAACTATAAGTCTTTGATATAGATTAAGAAAGTACAAGACCTTAAAATGATCCTTGCGGCACTCCAGCCTTGGCAGTTCCCCAACTGGAGGACTGGCCATTGAGAATTACACGCTGCTTTCGATCATAAAGATAATTTTCAAACCATATCAAAAGGTTATAGACAATGCCATTTTTTCCAGTTTAAGTATAGACTTCTGTGCCAGACTTTGTCAAAAGCCTTACTTATATCAAGAACAACAATTCTAACTTATTTTTGTTGGTCAACATCTAAACGCAATTCATGATAAAAAGAAAGTACCTGGTTACCTGTAGAGTCATTTGGTGCATATCCGATTGGTTTGCAGAGATAACCATGTTGTCTCGGAAAAAGTTGAAAACATACTTATTTACTACTTTTTCTAATCCTTTACCAGTGCAACTTGAAAGAGACATAAGGCAACAGATGTTACACATTATCTCTGTACATAGCATTACAACATGTACTACGCTGACCATTTAGCAATTTCGAAAATCCGTTAAATGTAAGTCTTGAAAGATGTCAGTTATGGTTTACCAAAAGATACAGTTTGTGCTCTTATGCCGAGATATTATTCAGTTTTTCTCATCAGTGAGTAAAGAGCGAATATATATATATATATATATATATATATATATATATATATATATATATATATATATATATACATACATACATATATATATATATATATATATATATATATATATATATATATATATATATATATATATATATATATATATATATATATTCTGCATGGGTATAGGCCTTCGAGTGCAGTCTATGCTTTTTTAGTTGGTAATGCCATGTAGTTGAAACTAATGCTAATTAGAGTTATTGCTATTTCTAAAGCAGATGTGGATTTTGCTCAAATAGATCATAATCCGAATCTATGCTTTCTTGTTTTAGCCCCAGAAAGCGCTGCTATTTTTTGCCTGCTTATCATGTTTGTATACAAAGACATACAGTGTATTTTATTCATTCATTTTTTATTTTATTGGTGGATTGTGTCTTGTTGGCTTGTATCGCGAAGCGACTACCTATTTATACATAAATGGACAAAATAAACACAGCAACAATATACCCTCGGTGAAAAAAAAGATGGTAGACGTTTCCAAGTTCGAATACGTCATCAAGGGCATAGTATACTTTCCCAAAACTAAATCTTAGATAGAGTTTGAGTGAAATGCTTAGGTATATAGGTTGCAAAAAATATATAAGTCCATTGCCATACTCGGAATCACTTTGTCGCAGAACAGCCAAAATAAAAATTGACAGTGTTATCACTAAATTGTAGTCCCGAGCACAGTTTGCATGAAAAAGAGGTAATGCATACCATGGCACAGGCCAAGAATCCTGGGTACAAAATATTGGTTGTGCACCTTTACCACATTAGCCTACATGTAATAGAATTGTTTTATTAATGAGACATTAATGACAGCACACCGTTCTAGTTTATGGATCAGTGCAGAACGGTCTGTGTAAAATTTTGAATCTGCAAACTTTTGTTCGATTTAAAGTAGTAATTGGCACAATGTTTTTGCGAGAATACGCTAAAGTGAGCTGGTGGGATCGACAAAGGGAATGAGAAGTGCTGCTACCACCAGGTGGCTAATAGTGTGTTAATTGTGTGTGGGTAACACATCAGCCAATGTCATCCTAGCATGCCCGCCTCACAACCGGAGATGAAAGAAAAGTAAATTATCACATAACCACTGTGGAATGAAATCACAACTTACGGGCCCACCCAGGAAGTAAAATGTGGGTCACTTTTTCTGCTCACTTCCTGTAACCTTTAAGCAGACGGAAGGTGCAAACGTCTTGTTCTCTAAAGCGTGTTTGAAAACAAGGCTTTTGGCATGATCCTTAACAATGTGAGTCTGTCTTTAAACGGAAACATATTGTTCATGCCAAACAAGCAGCTTGGATAAAATTGACTGTTTTGATGAAAAATTAGTTACGTTCTCCACAAACAGACAGAACTTAATTTGTCGTCATATGTTTGGGATAATATTATTTATTACCCCATATTTTACAAAAAAAAACCCTCGTTTTCCATCAGCAAGCCCGTATCATAGCAGGTGTTTGTCACCTTTGCTTTGCGACAGTGACAGATTTTTTTGGCGGAAAATATAAATGCATGTTCCGTATTGTTATGAATTAATAGCAATGTGGAAAGAGTTGATGCTGGGTCGTGGCCAATAATGGTTCATATTTTGGCTGTCACATGACTGCTGATGCATAAATCATATATATATATATATATATATATATATATATATATATATATATATATATATATATATATATATATATATATATATATATATACATATATATACATACATATATATGTATATATATATTTATATATATATTTATATTTATATTTATATATATGATTGATTTATGCGTCGGTTGTACAGCTACTCACGTCTTTTTGAAAAATACAACTTTTACCACGATTTGCTTTGGGCTAGGACTCCGATTTTTTATAGTTATATTGGTGGAACTTGTGGTGGTCTTGTTTCATAAAAACGCAGGTGAGTTTTATTGTATATTTTGATAAACCCTTTTGATTTAACGTATCAAATTTGGCAACAATTGTCTATTAGGTCAGGACATGTGTTCCTGTATTAGAAATAATAGTTCGATTTAGGGTGTAAGTCAATGTATCCAATATCTTTCTCAGGTGTAACTCGTGCTCGAATATAAAGTTCAAATTCAGCTTTTGACCATATTTATATTTGCTGATGCAGATTTTTGCTATCGATATAATATGACTGATCAAATTAACTTCTTTGTTCCTTTGCATGTATCCAAATAAAACAATTTCTTCATTCAGCCTAACCCGGTATTCCACTGCTGGATGAACGGTTTTTTCAACTTCTTTCCAGAACTGCTCAAATTCAGCGCGCTGATAAAAAAGTGTTCAATGAATTCTTTGACTCCACAGTATGCAAAGTTTTCAGAATCTTATTTACCTATTTTTCATCCAATGTGATTCTTGTGGGATATATGTTATGTAGAATTTCCACTGTAAAACTCTTAACCTCACCTCTTTGGTACATTCAAAAGGGCTTGACCAGGTCTTGGTTGAGAACAAGAAGTAAGCATACTCTTTTTGCCAGAATACCTCCAAGTAGTGCTCAGCTAGTTTGACTTTGCATGACCTTTCTGAAGTCTGCACTTTTAAAGCCATATACTGGTTTTTCACAAAATATAATAATCCTTTTCCGTTATTCGTATGCGGTAATACTGAAATATGGCTCTGCTGTATTGCATTTACAACGGTGTTTTATTAAAAAGTAAATTTTCCTTATCTGGAAGTTTCCTTTGTAACTGTCCATAGCTAGGCAATTTACCATTGATGAACAGATCACTAACATATACAAAACCATTCGGAACCCATTACTGCAAAACAATGGCTCACCATGCCACATAATTTCATGATTATTCCAGATCATATTTGTGGATTCTGCAGTACCGTTGTTATTAAACCAAGTTTGCAATACTTTTCTTCAAAATTCAAATTTAACATATTCTTATCCTCTGAATTGTTTGCTGGTACATGTGCTTTCAAAAATTGCCCACTCGTTTCCAAATTTGTTGGTATGTCTACCTTGGACTTCTGGATTTAGACTGAGCTTGTTTGATGACAGACGGGTTTTAATCATATATGGTTCTTGTTTGCTCGGGTTTTGGGTGCAGTTACTGTGGCATTGTTGGAAACAAATGATCCACTTACATTTTGCATGACACTCATTATTTTGATCTTTTCAATATGTCATCTTATTGCCTTTAGATATTCAATGAAAAATGCATTGCTTAATGTATATTCAAGTTTTGCTATTATGTCTGGTGATATTCATGTTGATGGGCTTGTCAAGATTTGGACAGTTTTCAAATTGGACTGATTTTGGACTACGACATTGGTAAATAATGGTCTCCAGCAGTCTGTCCGGATTTTAGAGGGTGTCTAGGACTGGCTTGGTCAAGCGGCCTTGCTTATAACATCATTGTCACGGGTGATAGATCATTAGATCAGAGCAAACTTGCATTTGCTGTACAGGGACACCTACCTCCAAGGTCAGAAGTTGCCTGACCCGATGTATCGCCAAGCATGAATGGGGCCTCTCTTCTCCAACATGCTCTGTTTGGTGGAGAGATGCCAGACGTTGTTCATGGGTGTAAGACCATTAGGCCAACTCCACTGAGAGCACCAGGCCAAAGGCTTTGACTGACTCTGTATGGTCACTTTCCACCTTGGCTGCCACTGTCCCGAAGTGGGGCACCCAAACCAAGCCTACTCACTCCTCATCCCAAGCCATGCCCATGTTGTCTCAAGGGCCCAGAAAGAGTGGGAGGTGATTTGGGAAAATGAAGGAATGCTTGAAAATCTAAGAAGTCGGGAAAGCCCCGGGGACTTGTGTCTCTTGCTTTCTGGACCCCACTGTCTCAGGGTTACCCTCCACCACCGCTAAAGATGTCTCCGAGCATCCAGTCAGCAATGCCTTTACTCTTTTTGCTCACAATGGGAGTCTGTCACATATGATTCATTCATCTTTAATAAGTACTCTGAGATGCAGCTATTTGCTGCCTTTTAGCAAAGTTTGGCCTGTGTTATGCCATGAACCCAAGTGGTTCACACCCCACACAAAGGAACCAAAAGCAATGGCATTCCTATGGGTGGTGTTAAAGCAACCGAGCAAGAATGCCATAGACAGGGAGAGAGAGAGAGAGAGGATCCTGGTTTGCCCCAGTTCTACAACCTACTCTGCTTAGTCCCCAAGCAGGATGGGCTGGTCATAAAACTGTAATTGCTGAACATGTACTTGGGGATTTCTTCCTTCAGGATGGAGACTCCACCGTCAGTGGAATGGACTACATCTTTTGATCTCAAAGACACATTCTTTCACGTGCCCATCGTAGAGACTTCATGGAAGTATCTGCGGTTCACATTTGCTGGCCAAGTCTACCAAATAAAGGTGCTTCCATTTGGTCTGGCCACGACCCCTCTGTTGTTCACCCAGTTGGTACTGGTGGTAGTTGCACACCTTCACCAGAGAGCAGTGCACATTCATGTGTGCCTGGATGACTGGCTGATCTGGGAGCTATGGTGTTTAAATTAGGAGCACCACACATGGATCATTCAGGAATTTTGCAAATGCTCAGGCCTGATTGTGAATCTCACAGTCTAGGCTATTGCCAGAGCAGCTCTTTGTCTTTTTCTGCATCTAGTTCTATCTGGTCACCTTCATTTGTCATCCTTCAGAAGACAGGTGGGAGAGACTTAAGGTGATCCTCAAGGCACTTCTGACTTATGAGGTTCAGCAGTGGGAAATCCTGATAGGCTTCGTGCCCTTGATGGACTCTATGGTCCCTCTGGGTTGCCTACACCATTGTCCCTTGCAGCACATTCTGAAGAACAGATGGTCAAAGGACCAAGCGCACACCAGTTCCAGGACCTAGTGGAGATGAAACACATTCTCGTTGTGTGCAACAGCAGGACCGCGATCCCCTACCTCAACTGGCAGGGTGGGTCAAGCTCCTGAAAGCTGATGGAGTTAAGTGGATGCATCACTCGATGGTGCTCCAAACATGACGTCCCCCCACACACAAGGCATGTCCCAAGACTACAAATTGTCCCGGCCAACCAAATCTTGAGAAGAGGTCAGGCAGTATGGATGCAGTGGTCACTCTACTCACTGGTCATTCAGGCCATGTCAGTCAGGTGGGGTACCCCACATGTGGATCTTATCATGAAAAGTGCGAAGGAAAAACTTCTGGTTTATGTGTCACCTGTCCCAGATCCCCAGACCCTAGCAGTGAATGCTCTAGCCATGGACTGGAAAAACCTTTGGGCTCATGCCTTTCTGCCTCCACAGATCCTCCCGAGGGTCCTGCACAGGTTCGGTCCCATAACTGCAATCTGATCTTGGTTCGCCCCTGGGTAACTCCCAAAAGGAACAGGTCTGCCAAAACATGATCTCATTGTGGATTAAGCAGACAATCCTGAGGGCCTACGAGAATGCTTTGGATAGGCATTCAACTCTGAAGTAGGTCTTGGCTAAAGCTCAGGAGGTGTGAGCCTCTAAATGCCTCCCGGCATGCCCCAAAGAATTTTGCTGTTGTCGGTGTCCTCTGGGCTTGCCACTGGTAATCATCTATAGTTTTTGCTGAGCACTACCTGTGCAGCTTTATCATGGGGGAGGAGGGCATTCATGCCTTTTCCGGTGTAGATGGCTCCTTTGCATAGTTTCCTGATAATTGTCCCTTAGACCTCCCTTGTCCCTTCAGGGCAGCAACAGTGTCCAGCTTATGGTGCCCTCTGGGTTTAGACCTGGATGCAGTCTACAGGTTCTCATACCTAGAATAGGTCTAGATGTTTTTTCAGGCTTGTATCTGGCAGATGTTTCCAGTGTCATGCTTTCCACTATTCACTGGTTTTGCTAGATATCCAGGACCTGAAGAGCAGAAATAGACAGCATCTCCCATATGGCAGACTGCTGTCAGGTTGACAGGCAACTCTGCAGGGCCCATTAGCATCCCACACTGGCCTGTAAACAGGGTTTCCTGGCTTCTGCCAGGATTCTGCTGTTAGAGGCATAACGTCGACATAGCTCTGAGGTCTTCCCAACAGATATCACCTCTTTACTTGGACCAATCCCCCTTCCCCCAGACTGTCAGTCCTGATGGTTCTTGGTCAGTGTGCCTGTAGTTTTACACCCTCCTCCAATTCGTTTGTATATTTACAATGGTGGCCAAGCGGTAGCTTTATATAACAAATATTTGAAATTTTTAATTTCGGTATTAGTAAGTATACTTACCTCTTGACCACAAAGAAGCCCACCCAACCACCCCGCTTCCTTCACACAGGTGATGTCCACTGACCAATCATTAAGTCATCCCCGGATACAGAGGAACCAAGCAGAGGCGCCACCAGGATCATCAGGTTTTCAGAACAATCCAGTAAGTTGTGTCAGACGATGTGGCCAGACACGGAGGTCTTGCCAATGGTGGTCGAGAGATAAGTATACTTACTAATACTTAAATTACTAAAAATTTCATGTATCACTTCGATATCATTTTAAGCCCAGATACTCGTAGTTTTAGGTCGAAAAATATACCCTGCATCCGCACAGGGCCAACAGTGACAGATGTCGACAATTGGTTACGATTCAGAAAAATGACTTATAATGCCATTGGTCATACTCAGCACCATGTTTCTACAGGTCTGTCCTCAGAGCAGCAGGAGTGGACATACCCGTTCATTACAGGCGGAATGGCTTGCTTTTGAGTGGACGGGCGGAATACACACATACACACACATGCATACATGTGTGTATATGTATATATATATATATATATATATATATATATATATATATATATATATATATATATATATATATATACACATATATATACACACATAAATATGTATGTACGTATATATATATATATATATTTACATACATACATACATACATACATACATACTATTGCTGGAATAGTCCATATATCAAAAACGATTTGTTCAAGTGTATCATAAAACGTCATAGTACCAGAACAGCACAGTACCATCACGTAATTTTAAGCTTCGTTTGGTTGGGTGCGAATGCAGAGTTGTACAATAGCAAAGTAGGATCCTGTCAGTTGAAATTTAGTGGGGCTTCAAGACAGATTTGCAGCATTATAGAGATTGGTATGAAGTGGATCGAAATTTTGGTGAGACTTCAAGCCAGAGTAGCAGAATTGCGGTATAGCATCATGGTGGATGAAAGTTGGTATGGCCTCCAGGCACTGTAGTAGAATTTAAGCATACCTTGTACGGACCGTCATAAACAAGAAAACTACTAGACTTCAAGTGTTCCCTTGGAAGCTCGCGACCTTGGCCAAATTAATTTTACAGTTGCGTCTGGTTGATACCTTAGGGGGGTTTACTCTTTTGGTAGTGTAAGGTCGCTGCCGGAAACATTTAACTCACATTATCAGCGGTACGGATAAGGGCATCAGTAAACTTGTGATATAATTGACTGTGAACACATTAGAGTGTCAAGTATTTACGTGTTCGTGGTATTACCGACCAGATTATGGAGATACCTTCAGTTTTAAAAATATTTTGGAAGGAAAGGGTTAAGTATTTCCACAGGGGCGGACCGGAAAAGACCTGCGGACAGAACACATGCCAAGAGCCAATGACTTGAAAAATAAGAAAATACATGAACATACTAAATTCTGTGACGTAGATCTGTGGAACACAGCACGCATGTAGTCAATGACACTGGGAGATCCCTTATAGCTAAAGCGTGTGCACCCATTTACGATGCGTTTGCCTTTGGCATTACAAAGTGGCAGTCATATTTATCATCAGCAAGGGCAAGAAACTGTTTCAGATAGCGGCGGTGTATATCCATCTCCGTTTGAAGCCCAAGCCTTGGTTTCCCCATCCAACTTTCTCTCCTTCGTGATAATTTTAAGTCAAGAAGACAATGGCAAACGGAACAGCGATTTGTTCCCGTTATAGGCTTTGCCGAAAAAAAAAAAACCCTCAAGGTTTTAGTGGAATAAAAGTATAGTCATAAGTCAAGTGTGCACTTACTCTTCTATCAACAGTTACTTTCATGACGTACCTCCCCCGTTTTGACGGTAAAATCGTAAAAATCGCTCAAGTCACAATGAATATGTGCATAATGAACAGGTGTCAGCCTCGGTACTCACTTTTGCCTCGACATCGTGTGAAACGTGTATGACTGTTTCGATCATTACAAGTTCGACATCCAATGTACGTGTTCTTACCCCCAGTCTATATCTTCCAATATTGACTTCACTGTGGACGCACATACATCTAATAACAGCCGGTGCTGTAGGAATCTCATCGCCCATGACACAGTTATACACAGACATATTGTTTTTCTTTCTTTCTTTCTTTCTTTCTTTCTTTCTTTCTTTCTTTCTTTCTTTCTTTCTTTCTTTCTAGGCAGTCTGACATTTCATTTGAAAAGTATCATACTTAGACACTTCAAATTTAGCATGATTATACTTCCATATATGAAGTCTTGAGTTTCTGCAAAGAGGTTCAACGGTTTTGAAAATTGGGGCTATTTGTAAATTTAAATCTTGAATATCTCCAAAACTATTATAGGTACCGATAACCTACCAAACTTCAAATAACATGTTTGTAACACTGCACATTTTTGTGCCTTACATGTGACCTCTAAATGTGAACGGTCAATGCAATTTTTATATTTGAAATTTTCTTCTAGCCATAACTTGCTAAATTCCAATTTTGATCATGTTAGACTCAAATTGTGGCTATTGTAACACTGAACATTTTTGCAATTTACATGTGACCTCTAAAGGTCAAGGTCATTTGAACCTTTGATATTTTCATCTAGCCATAACTCTGTCAATTGTCATCAATTTTTGATAATGTTGGCTAAAATTGTAGCTTCTATGACATTTCACATTTTTGTAATTCACATGCGACCTCTAAAGCTCAAAAGTCAAGGTCATTTGGAGCTTTGGGATTTTTAACAGGCTATCGCTTGATCAATTTTCATCCAATTTTTAACATGTTAAACTCCAATTGTAGGTATTGGAACACAGCATATTCTTGTAATTTAAATGTGACTTCTAAACGTCAAAGGGCAAGGCCATTTGGACTTTTGAAATTTTCATCCAGTTATAACTCAACCAATTTCCATCCAATTCTGATCACGTTGAACTCAAATTGTTGTTATTGCAACACGGCACCTTTTTGTAATTAACATGTAACCTCTAAAGTCAAATGTCAAGGTCATTTGACCCGTTGAGAGTTTCATCTAACCATAACTTGGTCAATTTTCATCTGATTTGGCTCATATTGGGCTTAAATTGTGGGTATTGTAACACTGTACATTTTTTGTAATTTACATGCGACATCTAAAGGTCAAATGTCAAGGTCATTTGGACTTTAAATTTTCATCCAGTCATAAGCTTAATGGAATGTGAAGTACCAAAGGACAAAAGTTGTAGGCACACAGACAGATTTGCTTCAAAGCAAATCTCTTCTAGGTCTATTTATCTCTTTTAGTATGTCGATTCTAATCACGTTGAACTCAAATTGTTGTTATTGCAACACGGCACCTTTTTGTAATTAACATGTAACCTCTAAAGTCAAATGTCAAGGTCATTTGACCCGTTGAGAGTTTCATCTAACCATAACTTGGTCAATTTTCATCTGATTTGGCTCATATTGGGCTTAAATTGTGGGTATTGTAACACTGTACATTTTTGTAATTTACATGCGACATCTAAAGGTCAAATGTCAAGGTCATTTGGACTTTAAATTTTCATCCAGTCATAAGCTTAATGGAATGTGAAGTACCAAAGGACAAAAGTTGTAGGCACACAGACAGATTTGCTTCAAAGCAAATCTCTTCTAGGTCTATTTATCTCTTTTAGTATGTCGATCTAGTAGGGCTCACCTTGATACCACAGGAGACACGTTCATCATAATAGTTTTTGCTCTATGTTGATGCACACGGCACTTAACGCTTCAACACACTTTCATTGTGGCTCGGATAAAAATGTCAACATTCTGCCCTGGATTTTCATCCAAGACCATAGGATGTAGGCTACGTATTTACTGAAATAGAGATTCAAACCAAGTCAAGTTTTTGGCGCGGAATTGAAACTTTCGTGTGTTACCGGCCTTGAAAATTATCCACTTTAGGATGTTAAATTACACTTCTTAAATTCGGAAGAAATGTCTGAGTTCCAACACTAACAAACTGTTTTTCTAGGAATTCTTTCTTTCTTCCTTTCTCTCTTTCTTTCTTTATAGACAAATTTGTCCGACATTTCACTGGAAATTATTATACGTAGAAACCCCAAACTTGACGTGATTATACCTGCATACATGAAGTCTTAAATTTTTGTAAAGAGGCTTGATGATTTTGAAAATTACGCAAATTAGGGCTATCTAAAAATGTCAATCTTGAATATCTTCAAAAGTATTATAAGTACAGGTGCCAATCCAACTTCATTTCATAGGTTTGTAACACTGCATATTTTTTGTACTTTACGTGTGACCTCTAAAGGTCAAAAGTCAATGGCATTTTGCCATTTGAAATGTTCTACTAGCCAACTCGGTCAATTTTCATCCAGTTTTGATCATGTTGGGTTCAAATTATAGATATTATGACTTTGCACTTTTTTGTAGCGCACATGGGACCTCTAAAGGTCAAAGTTCAAGTTCATTTGGACCTTTTAAAGTTTTATCTAGCCATAACTTGGCGGCCAATTTTCATCCAATTTTAATCATGTTGGATTCAACTTGTAGGTATAGCAACATTCGATATTTTTGTAATTAACATGAACCATCTAACCTCTATAGGTCAAAAGTCAAGGTCATTTGGACCTTTGAAAATTTAATCTTACCATAATTTGGTCAATTTTCACCAATTTTAATCATCTTGAACTCCAATTGCAGGTATCGCAACACTCCACATTTTTGTTATTTACATGTGCCCCTAAAAGCCAAAGGGAAAGTTTTTTTTTTGGCCCTTTGAAATTTTCATCTATTCATAACTTGGTCAATTTTCATCAGATTTGGCTCATGTTGGGCTTAAATTTAATATTGTTAGGGACCGTCCATAATTGTGCACATTTTCACAAGAGCTCAAAAGTTTTTTGGAACCTCCACCCCTCCGCCCCTTGACAGTGTATACTTGGTAAAATCAACATTTTATTATCGTTAGCTTAGGTGATATGCTGTTGGAGCATTGCCTGAGCCTTATGAGAGGGATCTCTTTAAAGAAAAGAACAGAACAACTGCTTTACATATGAATTTTATTCTATGTAAAGAAAATGAAACAAATAAATACCAGATCAAGAAAATGCTATTTGTATATTAGTGGAAGTAGTAGCATAAGGCCTACTTCAGTAAGTAGCATCTTGCAGTTCTGTACACATGTAATAAACTCCAGAACAAAATATAATTTAAAAAGTACCAACTGGATGCAGCCTGAGCCATGGGAAAGAGATTAAAAGATTAAATACAGGTGCACACTCATGAACAACAACCTTTTTAATACACACAAACTGAATTGAATGAATGTGGTTGTACCATGCAAAACACGCATACTATTCCGCCTCACTCATTTTCTGTCTGTCTCTCTCCTTCATTCAAGCCATTTCTTCTGATTTGAACTCCATAGGGATAATATAATAAACTACAGTGGGATAAATACAAATCAACATTTTCCGAACAGGTTTAAAGTGTACTCTTGGGAGTGACCCACCTCCCCCAGTGTGCCACTGTACATTTTTGTAATTGACATGTGACCTGTAAAGGTCAAAGGTCAAGGTCATTTGGGCCTCTGAAATTTTTATCTGCCCATAACTTGGTCAATTTCCATCCAATTTCATTCATGCCGGGCTCAAATTGTAGCTATTGCAACACTTCCAGTTTTGTAATTTACATGTGACTTCTGAAGGTCAAAGGTCAAGGTCATTTGGACTTTGAAATTTTCATCTAGCCATAAACTTAGTCAGAGGTGCCGAGTCTTCATTGCCACCTCCATTTTAATTTATTTATGGCCATAAGCATACCAAATGAAAAATCAACAACAGTAGTAGCATTTAATATTTACAACTTTTGAAGGCATAGACAGATTTGATTTGAAGCAAATCTTCTTTTCTAGTTTTAAAATAGTATAGTGTGTATGTGTCCTTTTTCGGGTAAGAACTTTAACAATGAATGGAAGAAATAAGATTGTATTCTGTATTTCCGAAATTCTGTACTTGCCTCAACATAAGACGAACAACTAGCACAGAATCCAACAGGGTCTATCGAGGCCCTGAAAGTGGAGGTGCAGAAAGTTTAAGGAGGATAAACTTAACGCCCACTCAAAGATCGGTTGTGTGAACACTTTCATTATGCCAATAAGACAGTAACAACTCAATCATTGGGGACACATTTTGCTCAATCCTGCCATTAGGATCCACTCCAGAGATCCATGATACCGTACACCCAAACAGCCCCCACGCAGATTAACAAATACAAGGAACCCAGCCCAACAAAGGAAATGCACTGGATGCACCAACTCCGCGCCATTCTCCATGTCAGCGTTTGCGTATAATTATATAGATAGATAGATGGACTAAATTGTGTTCCTGGGAGTGTAACCCTGAAGTTGACTTGCTTCAGATTGCTTGAATAGCCCCAAATTCTTTTTCTTTCCTTCTTTACTATCAATTAAAAACAAAAAAACAAAAAAAAAACCTCAACGATTTTGTTCGTACGTCATGAAAATAAATGTTCATAACCTTAAACCAGCTTGCCACGGCATGCGAGACCACAGAGGTACAATACATGCAGCATAATAAATGAGATAAGTCCCACTGAAAAATGACTCGAAATGTGGACCAGAATGATTATCTTTAATGCAGAGGGCACCTTTTCACGCAATGTGGTTGTGCAGTTTTGAGGTTGTCATTTTTGCCTTGTTTTTAAAACTACTTCCTTTCATAAAATATAATGTAATATAAACATAATCCCATTTTGTCAATGTGTATGTGGAAATGTGCATTTATTGTAGTGAGAGTGTCGGTGAGTATGATGGCCAATTTCTATAATGTTGTCTACTGTATAGTTGGCTACGTAGCTCCCTCATAAAGCACTGAAATGTTCCCAAGTTCCCTTTGTCTCATGCATCATGTATATGCTGACGTCACACTACATAAATTCACTTTAGATCCCTAGAGTTAAGGCACAACCACAGGAATCACATCTGCACCGTCTCCCAGTTCTAGCTCAAAGCAAGGAGGCTAAATAGAGACTCGATCTAGCACCGTTGCTCACTGTGGTTAATGTGTACAGGTCTATCTGGCACAGGGCAAGTCAATCTATTTCGTCAGGTTGAAGTCGATTGCAATGCATGAATTCAATGTCCGTTTTCTAACCCAGTTGACTTGTCGGTCAGCTGAGCTTATGGGGTGGGTTGTGATCCGTCGTTCGTCCGTTCACATTTCACATTTTCGACGTTTTTTTTTTCCCAAAACCACATGCCATATTCCCTTCAAACTTGGTGATGATGTACCTTGAGTGGGTCACTACCAAGTGTTGTTCAAATGGTTACGGTCCAATGCTTTTTAATTTTTTACAATGATTTTTCTGTTCAATATTTTTTATTTATAATTTGGGTAAATTTTCAATACTAGCTCATGGTCCAAACATATGGAAAATTTTACCTATCCTGTTCTACATCCATCTTCAATACAGAAGTTCAAGAAACGCCTAAAATTATATACTCTTGACAACCAGCAGTAATTAATTTTATATACATATATACATACATACATACATATATATATATATAGTTGACTTTTTGTTATTCTCGCTATTTTTAAGAGTTGATGTAAATTCTTGTAACTGCTTGGTACTCTCTCAGCTTCGAGGGGCTATGTAGGTCCTGTGGGGGTTTTCTTCCTTCAGCTGAAAATACTGTTTAGGTCTTTTTTCGTATTCTCCGTTTACCAACTGTAAAAATTATAAATATCTTTAAAATGTGCATTTATATCTTGTCTTTAACTTGAAATGTGACTGCTATCCTTACACATTTTGGCTATTGTAATGCATTTTTTGACCACGTTTTAATGGTTTGAGGCCTAATGTCACTTGCTTCTGGCTGATGTTTAACATTTGAACCAATGTACTTACTATATTTGCAAATTCAAACACTTTTCTTTTTGAAATACTCTTCGTTTATCTCCTTTAAAACAACATCATGTCTTTAACTACATGCCTAAAACACATCGAATTATATAATAATGTTGTTTGGATTCTTGTTGATGGTCATTGTAGGCCTAGGGGTAGTAGGGGGCTTTTCTGATGGATTGGTGTCAACTGGTGTTAGTGTCACTTTGTGGACTTTGGCCTATATGGATGATGATCATTGTTGAGATGGTGGTTGCAAGTAGTACCTTTTTAAATACTGAATTTTATCGACATTTTCAACAAATTAAGAACCTCCGCTTACAAATTCTCTGATGTGCTGCAAATTTTGGTCCCTTTTCATAAATTGTATGGTCCTGTATGCGCATGAATGATGCACCTGTTCAAGCCAATTTACTGAAATAGTCCTATAATCTCAAACAAAACTTTTTGCATTCTGTCATGTTAAAGCTAGATATGGCTTTTTCGACCCTATGCCATGGACCTTTACACTTACATTTTGGTCTCTTTTGGGTAAATACGAACTATAAATTTATGTATTTCAGCTATACATACCAAGGAACATTGCTCTTGGTCGGAATTGACTTGGATTTGTTTCATTAGGTGGTGCTGTGATTTTTGGTTCGGTTTTTTTTTTTTTTTTTTGGTTTTGATAAATTTTTGTGTTAAGCTATTTTCGACTTCTCCAAAACCGTCCCTTACGTTCTTTTGCAACGTGGTGGAAATGTAGCTTGTGGAGTGGTCAAACTTATGTGTTCAATAGGTGATGATATTCCACATCTCTGATTTTAACGTATTTTTTTCAATTTGGATATATATTGGTCAATGCACACATTTCCATTGATTACAATGCAAGTCAATGGGATTACAACCACCAAGCTAAAAATTGTATAGGGCCCCTTCTGGAGACCTCTAGACCTAAATTTGTTCAACAGGTGGCACCGTGATTATTATACGCTTTTTTCAAGAATTTTTGTTTTCACTTTTCTAGACTTTTTCTCCCAAACGGTAAGTTCGAATCTCTTTAGACTGATTGGCAATGTGCGTGAACTTGATCTCTGCCATTTATTTACTACATGGTGGTGCTGTCATTTTCTGATTTTTAACAAATGATCAAAATTCGAGAAAATCGGTAAGAGTATATTTCCATGTTTGCAACAGTGATGATTGTCTTAAACAAAGGTAACTTTGATATCATTCTGAAGTACGCAGGACCGCTTCAGCCTGAGCATGCAAGGTTAGCTGACCACAGAGTTGTCACAGTCCATTTCTCATTTCGTATTTCCAACGCCATAATTTTTCTTATGCAATTTCTATACAATAAACATGTACAACCAGTGAACCTTCCATACAGCTCTCTTTGTCATTTTCATTTTCATTTTCATTTTCATTAGACAGTATTCTTCAACAGTGAAATGTTTTGGCGGTATATCATTTACTAATAATGTATAGTCGCATTCCGCATAGGTTCAAGTTACATATCCTTATATTCAAGCGTTTTCGTGCTACATACAAAAACGGAGTTCATTTCTTATACTAACCTTCAAATTTAATTCATACACTAAATGGCTGAGGAAAAATTAAAATAGCACGTCCTCAGCTGGTCTTGGTATTCAACTCTAACAAGTCCCACCATGGTTTAGGGGTACCAGAAGGGTTCAAAAGGAAGTTTGAAACATTTAGCCAAGCGGTTTTAGAGGAAAAGAATTTTTAGGATTTTGCCAAAAACTGACAAGCCATAAAAAATCCAGAAATCACTGCAGTGTGGCCATTTGAACGCTCTCAGTGGGAACGCACCCAAAGTACATGTTAACCAAGTATGACATGAATGGGCCAGACGGTTTAGAAGTCGAAACGTGAATAACCAGTGCAACCCCCGTTGACTCATGTTGTGATAAATACGAACATATATTCATTAGCTGACAAGTACCCAGCCTGAAAAATTCATCAAAAGTCGGGGATCCACCACATCACTACGACCTGAACACCTTTAGTTAGATACTTCCGCAAGGTGCACTTCCACGAGACTTGAGCACAATGTGCGTGACGGCTTTGCACAAGAGGATGAACATAGTGAAGATACACGAATGCTCGTTAAACTATAGAGACAAATTACAGCACCACCTGGCGAACAAACTAAGGTGTAGGACTCTCCAGAAGTGTACTCAGGCAACTTCCAAGCAATTGATTGAATGGTTCTCTAGAAGAAAAGATTATGTGGAAATATTACACGATAAAAAAAAAAAATAAAAAAAAAAAAAAAAAAAAAAATATATATATATATATATATATAAAATAATAAAATAAATAAATAAAATAAAATAAACAAGAGGGCTGTGTGAACAGACCATGTTCAGCTGACCTAGATATTCATCACACTTGTGGCTCTCTGAACTTGGGGTAGGATCAAGGTCACCCATGGTTTGAGTAGGCTGACCTTTATAGAAGAACACTAACATGTGCAACAACAAGGTCCCAGTTCAAGTAGTTCTCAAGTTATAGTGAAGACTAAAATTCATGTATGTTGCACTGTGACCCCGGAAACGAGGTCAAGGTCACTCATGTACCATCTAAGCATGACCTACATAGAGAAACATTAACATGTGCAACATCAAGGTCCTAACCCAATACAGATCTCCAGTTATCAAGTGAACAGTAAATTTCATGTCAGTTGTCCTGTGACCTTGGGAATGAGGTCAAGCTCCAAACATTACTGGAGCATGACCATTTGCACAAAATAGGTAGAAACTTATAAAAGGTACATCCCTACCAAGTTTGGCACAAATCTGGCCAAAATTATTTAAGTGGTAACCATTACAAGAAATCCCCATGCAAAACTTTCCTAATAAAACTTTTTAAAAGATTTTCAAAATAATCATGAAAAATCCAAAAATCACTGGATCATAACCATTTGAACAAACTTGGTATAGACCCACCCAAGGTACATTGTCACCAAGTTTGAAGTGAATCTGAAAGACAGTTTCTTCAGAGAAGTCCGAAATATGAATTACCATTAGAATGTCCATTGACTTGTATAGTAATCAATAGAAAAGGTGCATTTAGCGATAAGAACCCGAACTGAAAAATATCATGAAAAATTAGGAATCCACAGCAGTGATACCTAGTGAATATCTTTGCTTGACCCTTTCACAAGGAACATATCCACAAAGTTTAAACTTAAGCTGAGTATTGGATCTGGAGAAGAAGTCACAAGAACACACAATTTCACAAAATATTTGAAAAAATGCAGCACCACCAGGTGAACAAATTAAGAACTAGGAGTCCCCGGGAGTGTCCCTGTGCAATATCAGAGCAATTGGGTGAGCGGTTTCGGAGAAGATTTTTTAAGATTTGCCCCCCCAAAAAAGAACAAAAAATTCATCAAAAAATCCAAAAACTAATGAAGAGTAACCATTTGAACAACCTTGGTAGAGACCCATCCAAGGCATATCCCCACCAAGTTTAAAGTGAATCTGGCTGACGGTTTTGGAGAAGAAGACCAAAATGTGAAGTGTGGATGGACGACAGACGGATGACGGACTGACAGACAACGTACAACAGATCCTCGCAAAAGCTGAACTGACTCACAGGTCAGCTGAGCTAAAAATTAAAAATAAAAAAGCCGTTCGTACGTACCCAAAAGAGTCCAAAACGTACGTGCAAAGGTCCATAGAGTCTAGTTTTAATATGACAAGAATGCAAGAAATTTTGCTTAAAGTTATAGGCCTATTTCAGTAAATTGGCTTGAACAGGTGCTTCATTCATGTGCATATAGGACTGTACAATTCAAGAAAAGGGACCAAAATCTGCAGCACAGCAGAGAATTTGCCAGCATAGGTTCCAAATTTGTTGAAAATGTCAATAAAATTCAGCATTTAAAAAGTACTGGTTGCAACTACCGTCTCAACAAAGATCATCATTAATACAAGTCCGCAAAGTGACTCTAACACCAACATCAATCCATCGAAAAAGCCCCCTAAGCCTATAATGACCATCAACAAGAATGCAAACAACATGATTATACAATTCGATGTGTTTTAGACATGTCGCTAAAGGCATGATATTTTAAAGGAGATAAACTAAGAGTATTTCAAAAAGGAAAGTTTTTGAATGTGCAACCATAGTGGTGAAAATTCAATACGGTGTCAGAATTTGCAAGTACACTAGTTCAAATGTCAAAAATCAGCCAGAAACAACTGACAACAGGCCTCAGAACGCAAAACAGCAGTCAAAAATTGTGAGAACAGTAGTCAAATTGCATTACAACAGCCAAAAATTGTAAGCATAGCAGTCACATTTCAACTTTGGTTTTCAGAAGTTTTTTTTAAAGGAAATTTAAATGTTCAAGAAAGCATAGAATCCCACAAGTCATCTAAAAAGTCATTTATTAAGGTAATTATTTAGAATTTAAAAAATGTAGTATGCCATTGTAAGTCATCTGCCAGTCAGCTAAGCATATTGTGTACATCTAACTCATGATTCTATAAAGTTCAAAAGGTCATAATGTAAAACAGTATTGTAAAATTTTACCACCTTTATCAGAGAAAGAGTCAAGTGTTATGAAAAGAAAAAAAAACTAGAGATCATGTTGAAATTCCTAAAGGTAATTGTAAGTACAGCTGTCTTCCATGTAACAGTTTAAAATTTTTCCTTGACAGTCAGACATAGGTAAGCTTGTCAATCAGCTGATTTAGATGCTAATTATATATACAGAGAGAGAGAGAGAGAGAGAGAGAGAGAGAGAGAGAGAGAAAGAGAGAGAGAAGTTAAATTTACCCATCTATTGAAAAGTGACCATGTATCAGCTGCACATCTAACAGTTTGAGCCAACCTGAAATGATTTTCACAATAACAAATAGCAAAGCAAAACATGATCCATATTCATCAATTCCAAACCCAACAATGACAGCAAAGAGATTCCAGACTTGCCAAAGCATTTACATTTATCTTCCAATACCAATGTGAAGAAACAAATTTCACTCCTGACTTGAGACAGGCAGTCACCCATAAAAAGCAACTGGTAGTTTTAAACCGGTCCTCTCAACCTTAGAAATATTCATCATTAACTGCAGACAGTAGTTCTTTTCCAAAATGGATAGGCCTAACCACCCAAAACACAAATTTCATTACTTCTGCCAAAAATAAAAAGAGACCTGCTGGGCCTATCACCTTTTACTTCTCCAGACTTGTCAGTCAGCTTAGTTTACAGAAAAGAGTAAAGTAGGCCTACATCGTTTTGGGGACATTTATGAATCTGGAACATTATAAACACACTCTACCTCCACTGTAACTATGTGTCGGAGAACAAAGCCCACAGTAGAACATAGCCAATGAAGTATTTTTGAAATAGCAAAGTAAAAACTACACATCAGTCCCATTTCATTTGGAACACTTACTGCACTGCAGGCTGTGCAAAAAATGCCTGAATGTTCAAAATGTTAGCAAAATGCATAATAGTTCAATGAAAAGAGAAGCAGACAACAGTTTTCAATGATAGTGATGAGACCAAACCGAATACCAGCTCAACCTTGTGAGATCCAGTGTCATTTTTGAAATAGTAAGACATGCTTGTGGTCATCGTCGGAAGGATCCATGACCAACAATTATAAAATTTAAATGAATGAGGGTATCCTCTACCTGACTTGAAACAGGCTACCAACATATTGGCAGCGGGTTAAACCAGTTTTACGGGATCCCAATCCTCCCACTTTGGAAACCACTAACTTTAATTTAAGTAGGCCTGAAACAAATTTGGCCTTCAATTTTAATGTACAGTTATAGAAAGTAATTATATGACCGTAGTTCATATACACCATCCAAACAATGACAGGACAATTAAGAATTTCAAGTCAGACTACCATATTAACATTAGAATTATGTAACATGTCACAATGTGAATTTAAAAACTAAAACAAGGTCTCCACGTGGACACCACACAACCAAATTTGATACTGACATTATATTTATAAAGAAACATGGTTAAGTTCTTCCAAGTACCGCTCTCAATTGAAAACACATCACCGTAGGCCTAAAATTCTTATAAAATATGACTTACATCAGCTATTTGAGTATTCTTTAAATTTTGTCAATATATCCAAAAGGAGGAGACATTAGAAGGCCTGTATCGTTCAACATGGCGCTTGAGAGCTAAAATGGTCTTCATTTCATTTTAAACTTCTTGTAATTTATAATGAAATTTTAGTGTTCCAGTAGAGCAAGTTTGACCAAACTCAAGGTAAAACAATCTCAGCCTCAACATTATCATTCCAAAATATATTTCTGCGTGCTTTACTGACACACAGAAAAATCCTTATTAATATGTTCATAGAAATCAACATATTTCTGTAGAACATATTTATATTTATCTTTTAAGGCAAGAAAAACCTTTTTTAATGTTATTTTAGATAAAAACCTGTTTAACAAGTCTGTTAAAAAGTGATTTGTGTCTATCAGCAAAATCTTTAAAGTCAGTACAGTTTCTTGCAGTTAGTCTTGAGACATAGACAACATAAGCAGGATTAATAGGAACATTACTACTTATATGTGGAGAATTCACTATATCAAAATTGAAATCATCTCTTTTTTTCATACACTTTTGATTTTAATACATCACCATCATTGAATAAGAGCAGATCTAAAAGTGAGCATGTTATGTTCGATTCAGTGGTTTCTTTTAGTTCAAAATCACCTTGATAAATTGATGTAATATAATCCTTAAAATGCTTGTGGTTGACACTTAATAAATCATCTATATATCTGAAAGTTAAGTTAAATGATCTAGCTTGGTAATTTGTATCATGTGGAATTTTCACAAGAAAATTATACTCGTGATAAAATATATAGAGATTACCCAAAAGTGGCGCACAATTTGTACCCATTTTTATGACCTATCTAAAGACAATATCACCAAAACGTATGTAAATATTATCTATCAAATATTCAAACAGTTTTATAAACTCATCCTAGTCAAATGCATGTCGACCATTCTTAGCAGAATTACCAAAGAACGCAAATTTATGATCATTTATAATTTTTTGAAATTCATTTTTCTCAAAAACTTTAAAAACCAATGGGTGAATGCTGCGCTTCAAGTCTACATGAGGTATTGTAGTATAGAGAGTAGAAAAATCCCAAGATGATATATGCCTGTAAGGTGAAACATTATTTGTTGGTAAAGTGTCAAGTAAACTTACAGAATTCTTTAATATCCAAAACTTTAAAAACCAATGTTTAAATGCTGCGCTTCTAGTCTGCATGAGGTATTGTAGTATAAAGAGTAGAAAAATCCCAAGATGATATATGCCTATAAGGTGAAACAATATTTGTTTGTAAAGTGTCAAGTAAACTTACAGAATTCTTTTTTATCCAAAATCCTTTCACCTCTGCGGCCCGGGTTCGATTCACGGCCGGGGAAGCATGTGGAAAGAGTTCCTACCACTCTAACTGTTCACGGTGGTTTTCTCCGAGTCCTTCGGTTTCCTCCACCAAACATGCAGGTAGGAAGTATACGCCACGATCTGTGCCATGGAGAGTGATTAATATAGGCTTTAGCCTGATTTGCAATCCATGTAAAAGATATGCGTCTATACTTTTTTAATATCCAAAACCTATCAACCCCCGACGTTGATTCAATTATTTTACAGTAATTAAACCAAAATTCCTGTACCTTTTCTAATCCTTCAACTAGCAGAACTGACAATTCTTTACTAGAACAGAACTTAGATTCAGGAATAAAACGGAATTTACATGGCTGTTAATGTAAATTTGGAATTGCATAAAATCCTCGGTAAGTTACGGAATTTATCATTGAAAGTTAAGTCGAACTTTTCTAAATATTTAAAGAGACCATCCACTAAATGTTCAACAGAATAGTCAACCTTGATATAGGTAGAAGAGTTAACGGTAGAGTCGAGTAACCCTAATTCTTTGACAATTACATCAAGATAGAAATGTTTACAAATTATAATGTCATTGGCAGCCTTGCCAGCTGGAGCAAAACCATACTTCTCATGTGAATCATGAAGACATGCTTAAACATCAAGTGTATGAAGTAAAGGATCAGGTGGTTGTTTAGTTTTTTTCCTTTAGTTTATAAATTTTGCTATCCACTATACTACCAATCTCGTTAATCCACTCAGATAAAACTGAAACATCAAAATTCTCTTTTTAGCCCATGTTTTAGCATAATTCTCTATAGCTTCCATTACTATTTGTTTGTCCTATTCCCATGATATTTTGTTTTGCTCTCTAAATTTAGGACCTTTTGAAATCAAATCTCTAAGTGCTTTATTTGGGAATAATGGAAAGATCGCTTGTAATGACATGACCATGTTGAGTTGATAAAAATGGGGACTGACTGCATTCACAGGGATATCCATTATGACGAATCTGATCAACCTCAAATTCTGATACTGTCTTTACATGATTAAAAACAGAAGAAGAAATTATTTTTGTGATAGTGGGAACACTTGTGTCCAAATAGGATGGTATAAGTGATTGAACTTTTTTGTTGTGAAGAGTATTAGAAAGATTAATTAAGTCATTTCCTCTGTCTTTGTATAGCATTTTAATGAAAGTTCGTTTCTTACTCTCAATGACAGTGAAAATGGGCTTAAAAAGTCGATGATTAGATATATCAGTCACAATGAGAAATATAGGTTTTATAATCTCCTTTCTAATGTATAAAGCTGAAATATCCGACTATAATTTAGAGAGAAGATTAAGAAGTATAGAGCAAGTAGAGAGCATAAAAGATGAAGGCCATCAGTTCTGCCATAAGTATCCTTAATGAGGTCGACAGGGACATAGTCATGAAACGATTTATTGTGATGTTTACGGTGTCCATGGCTTCTATTGGGACGGGAATGTGTATTAATCAATTGGGAAGAATTTCCAATTTTTGAGTACTTTGATACATTTCCAACACCGTTAATTTTATCATTTAGGCCAAAAGGTCAAATGGTGCCCAGTTCTTTCTTCCAAAAAAGTTCTCTTTCTTCTCTCCATGCTGTGAAATCTGCCATTGTTTCACCCTGAACTGGAACCAAGCAAGTACTAATTTGAATGCGAAAATGCTGGCCTTCTTTTGCAAAATGTCTGCCATGGATACCTTTTCACTTACAAACAGTAGTAAGGTGACTGTTGATCCTTTGATGCAACAGCCTCCCAGTCTCACCAATATACTGAAATCGACACTCTTAACATGAAAGTAGATAGATGATGTTTCTTGATTTACAACCTAAAGGAAACACTACATCAGGAGGGAATGTGTTGTATTCCCTGTAAGTCTGTGTAGCTCTAAATTTAGTTTGAGTCTCCAGAATAAGACATGTTTTACACCTCAAACTACCACAATTCTGAACACGTATATTTGTGTAGATGGCTGTTATTGATGAAGCAGTCATTCAGATTGACTGTGCAAGGAAAGTCTCAAGCGCGGTCTCATAAGATGGTTAGCATTATGGGGCTGTGGTAATTGTAATCTTTCTAAAATTACTCAGCAAGGTTGCACAGCATTGCTGTTTGGTGGTGCCTGATCATCAACAGGATAAACATGACCCGCACCCAGAGTCAAGTTTCTCCTGAGGCCCTTTGAAGGAGGCTGCCTATGTCCTCTATGTATCAAGTCTCTCATATAGAAAACATATGAGAAAAAAATAACTTTGAAGAAACATTTTATCTTCTAAGGGTGCATATTTTAGTAATGATATGAAGGATGGCCAGTCTGCTTTTGAATATGATCAGTTTACTGAGTTTTTGAACCTTTTGATTAATAACATATACGTCAATTTTGAAGATTCCATCTTTAGACAGACAATCAATTTTCCAATGGGTACCAATTGGTCCGTTGTAGTTATTGAACATCACGTGTGACGTGTAATGAAAGAGCCCTTGCGCAATACACTATGTCACTGATACAGGCATGTCACAATTTAGTTGCAACAATGTTTAGGTCATGTGATCTACAGTGAGTTACTACTTTTGAATTTCACTCTAGAAAATGATAATTATCCCTCATACATGGAATAACGTGTGATTTTCGCTGGATCACATTGTATTACCCGACTCCACTGAATTTAGTTCTATGTCAGCCAGTGGACATCGCTGTACATGTATATGCTTTGCAGAAGGCAAAGAGCATGATGGCAAGGGAGTTGGAGCACTACAGTGTTATTGAAGGTACACAAACTGGCTGATAAAAAATGGGATTAAATCGTCATGCACTATTTCAAAGTGGTTTACAGCACATATCTACCCCAAGAAATCTGTGTTATCTTCGGCTGTCACCTTAGTTAATACAGCTGTCTGGAGGGGGAACATACCCCCAATATTCCACTACAAAACTGTAAATAACTACTGGTTTCATTTCGCACTGTGTTGGAATGCCACATCCTTATCTCTGGTATGGCATCTGTGCAAGTAATATTATTTATAATACTCGCATTATGGGCATTACTATTTACAGTGCTCAAGCTACATGTGACATTTTTTTACACTAATTGTATGAAGTTTTTGGCCCTCGTAGTCTATGAAGGTTGGTGCATGCCCCAAATCTAAAACCCTTTCCTGTTACTTTCTCTTGTACTTTCATCTTTGCTCTTCTCTTGAGAGAACTCTGTATTGGTGAAATTTGCAGAGAATTTGGTGAGTAAACTTCACATTCCTTGGTATGATGTACAAAGTGCTCCTACAATGGAAACAAGCATCTCATTCTCCAGACAGTGTACCTGGTAGCCTAGAAGAAGCTTGACCACCTGGAATTGTCTTGGGCTTCATTTTGCTATGAGCTTCACGTGTGGCACTTCATATGGTTGTCATATCTTTCATACCCCTCACAATAGCAGATTTAGTAGCTGTAGTGATCTTATCTGCAATCTCTATTTCTGTTTTTCCACATTGCTCTCCATTGCTGTGGCCTTAACACGTCGAGTTTCTTTGGACACATACACAGTTTTATTGTTCTGTTCATGAGTCTTCATCCTATGCATAGCAGTGCCACAATCCACTGGTTCTTTGTTTCACACCTCCAATACTGTCCCTTGCTAACCTTTGCGCTCTTTTAATGTTGTTGTTTTGGTAATCCTTGAATCTCTGTGCTTGCTGTATTTGACTTTGCTGCCATTATTGGGTTGGGATTTTTGAATTCGAGCAATGTTTTTTCTTAACTGTTTGATAAATCCTTCATTTGGCTATGTTGTGCAGTGGGCTGGGTTCTCCGACTCATGGTTATAATGGAGGTAGAGCATTTTTGCAATGTTTTAGATTTACACGTCACAAAAATGATGTAGGTCTACTTTTTCGCTGTCAGCCCAGCTGACTGACAGGTCAGGTAGACCAAAAATGTCGGGCCTACCATGTCTCTTTTTATCTTTATCTTCAGTGCAAATGATAAAGTTCGGGTTTTTAAGTGGTTAGGCCTCTATATTTTGTAAAAAAAAAAAAAAAAAGAAGAAGAAGTAAAGTTTGTAGTTCATGAAGAATATTTCAAAGGTTGAGAGGACCAGTTTAAACCACCACTTGCCTTACATGGGTCACTCTCTGTCTTAATTCAGGAGTGAAATTTGTTTCTTCACATTCCAACTGAAAGCGGATGGTTGATGTTTTGGTAATTTTTGAATCCATGATGTATTTGACTTTGCTGTAATTGTTAGGTTGTAATCTATGGATGTGGGTAATATTTTTCTGAACTCTTGAGTAAGCTCGTCCAGACATTTGACTGGCAGCTGCTGAAGAGGCACTTGTCTCAAAGTGACTTTCCCCATGTTTTGAATCTTAGAGTAACATGTGAGAAATAATGGAGGATAACTTCCTTTACCTTCCACATCTATCCATCAAATTACTAGTATTCGCATCTTGGTCACAAGTTAACAAAGTTGAAGTTTGGTCATATCAACTCATGACTAAAGCAATGCTATGATCCAGGCCTATACATGATCTTGACAGAAGCTAACTTTATGCTGTCTTTTTGTAAAGATCAATGCTTTCCATGTCTTCAACATGAGGTTAGATTACACCAGTATGCAAATAAGATGTATTTTAGCAAGAAAAGGATTTCTTACTTTCAGACAAGTTTTTACAACTTTGCCAGGCTTTTCCATGTGATTACTGTATGTTTTGAGCCAGCATATCAGGTCAGCCTATTAGTGTTGTTTCGTTACCTAAAAAATATGATACGAGATGGTATTGAAGGACCACACAAACATTAACAACCATGTGCCATAGCGTCACACACATACATGAAGCTCCGCCCATGTACTTCTTCAGATTGATTTATAAACAGGGGTGTTTGTCATTTGATCTTTCCATGATGCCCTCTAGCATGGAAACCAGATTTTTAATAAAATACACTTTAATAACGACGAACAGACTATTATGCCGATAAGAAAGTAGGGCAGTAAGTATAATAGTGGTTTCATTTTATGTAGATGACAAATCCTTATGCGCGGTGACACTCCAACGGAAATACAGTACTAGATATTTTATAAATTATGATTTCTTCCATGTTTTAATCATGGGTGACTACACTATGCACAGGGACCTTCCTTCATAAATCAAAGGACTGACACTAAATACAAAGGCTTCACGAGGTCAAAATACAAATTTCTAAACATTTGTTAACAGACATCAACAATTTTTATCTTCATTTGGCTTGAAATGTTCTGATATACATGCCCGTTTAGCAAACCTTTCTCACACCTAAGACTACATAAAAGTCCTTGCAAGTTCCGGTCCATAGCAGGTTCATTTTTTTTCAACAAAACAATTGTTAGTGTGTTGTCTAAAGGCTTAAAGAAGACAAAATGTTTTGTTTAATTACTGTCGTCAGACAGAAACATTTTCTGGTATTAGCATATTTTGGATTCTGTCTAATTCAAAGATCTTGTTGGAACAGTTGAATGATGCAGATAATCATTAACTTTATAAACTGATTTCGTCTGGGGACTTTATACACAACTATTCCTAATTCCTATTTAAAAGAGTATATCAAGTCACTCATATATTAAACATATCAGAAAAAATATATTTCAAAGAATAAATATATCTTTTAAAGATGCACAATTTGGTAATAATGAGAGTTATGGCCTGTCCACATTTAAATATGATCAGGTTCTCGAGCTGTTAAACTTTTTGATTGATAACATATAATATACATTTTCGGCATTTCCTTGATGCTGGTGGATTTAAGTCCGGGATTCTGGAAATAAATGCCGACTCAGTAAACATACTGCATAACCGTGTTGATATGGCACTCGGACATAACTACCTCCATTGAACCATTCTTTTATTAAAATATATATTTTCGGCATTTCCCTAATGCTGGTGGATTTCAGTCCCCGATTCTGGAACTAAATGCCGATTCAGTATATATACTGCATAACCGTGTTGATATGGCACTCGGACATAACTACGTCCATTGAACCATTCTTTTATTTAAGAATGGGGATTTGGTCGAGTGGATATCTGCGTTTTCCATTTCAGATGGCGACTGGTGCCAAAGGTTGCAGGTTCGAGTCCCGCTCGTTCCGAACATAAAATATATATGTCAATCTTGGAGATACATAGTTTTAGACAGACCATTAGTATTCCAAAGGGTACTAATTATGCTCCTTTTTTTGCCAATTTATATTTATTCTACTATGAGTATAAGTCTACGGTAAAGCTGTCAAAAGAGAAGAAATTTCAGAATAAATACCGTGTAGTTTAAGTTGACATATAAATATATTGGCGAACTGTTAAACATCGACAATGAACAGCACTTTTTAGAATATATTCCACAAATATACCCTGATGATTTGGAATAAAAAAGCGATATAGCATGGCATGGAATGTTCATTTGTATATACATGTATAATGATAAAAGTGGATTAAGGTTTAAACTATATATAACGACTGTGATGAATGTGAATGTAGCATAGTAAATTACCCCTACATGTATAATAGAACTCCACTAAGGCCAACTTATGGTATCTACGTATCAAGGTTAATGCCTTTGCCAGATTATGCACCGATTTGGACAACTTTGACTCCGATCATTTACTTCTATTAACTAAACCGTATTAAACAGGGAATTTCAAAAAATCAAATTAAAGTGACACCTTTTGTTGGTACCTGTCTCGTCAGGAGAGAGCTATCTTCTTTCATACTGCATTTCATATTCATTTATTGATGTAAACATAATATGGATTCAGTATGTCTGCTTTGGACATCTGGATTTCGACTTTGCTTGTTTGATGACTGAGAAGTTTTGATCATGGAGCGTTCTTGTTTGCTCAGATTTCGGTGCAGTTTTTCTGGCATTGTTTGAAACTGTTGTGCAATTGTATTTTTCATGGCGGTCATTCTTTTGATGTTGTCAATGTGACATTTTGTCACCTTTAGACATTCAATGATTAACGATTCTTTGGTGAATATTCAAGTCTAGCTGCCTGGTGATGTTCAGGGGTGACGGGCATATCTAGATTTGAACGATTTACAACTTGGACTGATTTTCTACAATGATATTAGCACGTAATGGTCTGTTACAATATCTGTTCAACAAACTGCTGTTGTATGTAAATTATGCAATTACTGGATGAACAGTGTTGTTTCACGTGAATTAATCACAGAAAAATCAATATTTATATTTTGTAATGTTATTTCTGTATACTTTGTATTTTCCAATTAAGCTGCTTTTCCAAATTCTGCAGGAAATAAAAAAAAAATATATGGAATCAGAAACAATGCCAGCAACAGACTTCTAAATAGTGATGTACATTTTTGTTTTTACAAATTATTATGTAGGCTGTTACTATCGAAAGGGTGCATGCTACTGGACCAACGTGTGCATTTGTCGCTACATATGGGAAGCCTGTCAGTTGATATTTCATACTGCATTAATCCGTATGTCATTTAAAACAGCTCAGCTGATCACATGTCCGTCGCTGTGCCTTGTTGCTAGTTTTGGAGTGGACATTTTTCAGATGTTCTGGTGGGGAAGCAATACCAAAGTCACGCATTTTTGTATAAGTTGGTTTATTTGATGATGCCGGATGTGTAGGTGCCTATTTTAATTGCAGTGGCACCCAGTTTAAAAGCTATTTCTTGTAAAAACTGCAAGACTTTTTGTGTATATACATACATTCGGACCAGCCACATCCTTCCAAGTCACACTGTAGGCAGCATTTACATACCCATATCTTACTGAACCAGCCAACAGGCTAATTCTTATCAGAACATGAGGCTGCAAATAATCTTAAATTCCCCCTAAATAAATTTCAAACCAAGAGGGATAGATATAAAGGTTTGTGTGAGAAGTATATTAACAATTACTAACAATCAATCAAACTTCACATTTTTGCTTCTTTAATGACAGGACTATAGAATGGTTTGTGCTGTAGTTACGCGTGCCATATTGTGCCATGCCTGCTTGTACTTGTAGATACATCCGTGTATGTACAACCTGCCTTGACATAAAACTTTACATTTGTCCAAACAGTTTCCATGATACTTTCTACAACTGAACATCACATGAAAAGGAATGAGTTTGGGACTTTTGAAGCTGGTGAATATTAGTGAAGTGTTGCGAATTTTATGCACAGCTAGATCGAATTAAAGGGGGGGGGGTTGTTTAATGAATGTTCAGAGACACTTCACGGGCTAGTTTGGGATGTGATTTAAGGCCAATTGTGAGGAATTTTGGATTTGAACGTTCAATCTGAATAAAGGTCAGTTAGCAAGGGGACGCCATATTAGTTACCATTACCTAGAGACTGAGGAAAAAGAAATGGAAGCTTCAGAAGGTTAGGTCATAGAGTGTCACAGATTAGAGGGAGTAGGTCGAGGGACGCGTGCAAGACGGAGCGCATCTGGATGGGGAGGGAGGCAGGCAGGCAGAAGGGACATGTCAAGATAGGGCGTTGAGAGAGGCAGAGTGGAAGGGTGGGCCAAAGAAGAGCAGAGGAGGGGATAAGAGACAGGGACGATGTAGAGAGGAGGGACAGTCAAGGAGGAAAGGGCGCAAAACACAGGCCAGCAGGGATACATACAGTGCGAAGGGTGCTGCAGGTGGAAAGATTTGTAGCTGAACATGTTTGTCCAGCATGTAAGAGCAAGCAACAGTGGCAGCGGGGACGAGTTTGAGTTGCCATCTGGCCGCCATTATCTGGGCAAAACTGTAGTCTCTTCCATCACCAGAGTTTCACTGGCTACGGGTGACCAAGGCATAGGTGGAGCATCAATTTATACCTTGGCTTCGGTGATACCTTTGAATACATGCGGCAACAGTTTTCCGTGGGACATCGCTCATTTAGACTGCAGCTGATAGCAATAAGTACTAAGCGGGAATATATTTATGGTGTGGCGTCACATACTCCACCCCATATGGAGACAGTGCTGTCTGTAGTTAGAATGTAACAAAAGGTAAGGACGTGAACCTTACCTTATTCCTTGTCAATGTGAACGACCCAGGTGAATTCAGGCAGCTTTACGTTGCAAGTGGCAAGCTATTTCTGAAAACACAACATCCACTGACACGCACTTGCGTAACCTGGTGCTCTGTAAATTTGTAGTAGTCTTAATAAAGTATAAGAATATTATGTGCGAGGACATGAAGATGGCAGCTACATATAAGGTGACAACCTTTCACAATATCATTGGTCTTTTTTGGCATGTGCTGCTTTCCCTTTAGATTAGCCAAACCTCAAAGTTAATTGGTCCATTTGAGATTTTTAAAAAGGTTTTTCTGGAACAAGATTTGTTACAATTTGAATGTACCACGTGGTTGTTTTCGGTCGTTCTGTGCTTTGATTCACATTTGCGTAAATTGCAAAGAGCCTGACTATGTTCATCATGCTTGTGCGTACGCGCTTGTTAGCGACACAGTACAGGTATTATTGCCAATACAATGCACAGAATAATACCAGCCAAAGCATGAAAGCTGAACAACCAGGGAACAAACAGCAAATGCTGGAAGTTAAAAGTAGCAAGCTTAACTACTTGAGCCTATCACCACGTATGAAGCCCCCACGTCTACGCCTATCTATTTACAGAGACTGGGAACATAAGCTAGCGGATCATCCTGATTGTGACTGTTCGTAAGCTTATTTCAGGTCTCAGAGTTGATTTTGAATCCTGCATGTATACTCTGCCGACAGCTAATTATGAATGGCGCAACTTAAAATCGGATAGAAGGGACAAATAGTTTGTGGATGAAGCTTTAGAAAATGAAATTAACAAGGGCTATGTTATAGAGCTTCTCAATGTGCTTCCCTTCGCTGCTTACATAATCAATCCTTTAGGTGCCGTCGACGGGAAGTATTCGGGAAAAAGGGTTTGATATTTGATTTGTTATCTCACAATGACTCTCATCATACCAGCATAGATAACTTGATAGACATAAGTATCTTCATCTTTACTCTCTCCTAGTGCATTTAGACGATGTTTTAAAAGCTGTCCGACAGGTGAGGCAAGGTGTATGGTTGACTTAACAGACTGTTGACGCTTTCAAGCTCACCTGATTTGTGGCCCTTCTACTCTGTCCAATGGAGTGAGAAATATTGTTTTTGTCCCCTGACTTTTGGCAGTGGATCCTCATAAAAATAATTTCTCAGTGAGTAGAGCTTAGGAAATCTGTTTGGGTTTGTGGTTCATTTGTCCATCTGTCCCTCCATGTATTGTCCATTAGGCTTTTTACATTTTCGACTCCTTCTCAAAGACCGTTGGATGCAATGCTATCGTTTTGCACATGGACGTTCCCCCAGGTGGTCATCTGCCAATTTGGGGAAGTAGACTATGATAAAAAATGTCTTTTATATAATTTCAGTGAATTTTCAGTTTATGTTTTTTAAAAAATAAAAATTTGCTCTCGAGAAACGCATGGCCAGTCGCTTTGGTAATGCATACTAGGTCACCTGAGCTCATGCCCTTCACGTTTTGGCCATGTTTTCCTCTTTTTGTTCGTTAAAGCTATTTTCGTCTTCTCCAAAATGACTGGGATATGTTAACTTTTGATAAAATACTGGAATATCAAACTTTGAGACCATGTATTCGTAAGAACGACTACTGTACAAGTATGTATGGCAGCAATACAGTGCATGCATTGCAATATTGTGAAAACTGGTGTATGGTGTGCTTTTTTGCATTGTTGTTCCACAGGCAACCCTTCAGAAGATTTGTCAAGGAGATGATGATACCATAAATATGTATCTTCTATTAGCAGATGTTTGGAAGAATTCATTTTTTCTTTTGACTCAGCAAATCATACATATTGCCTCATGTCCTGGTAATGGTGGCTCATGGACCCATGGTTACTGTGAACAATAATGGGACAGTACTTGTGGAGTTTTTCAGTGCTGTTGATTTTCACCTTGAGTTACCTTGAAAGGTGAAACTTACATATTGGCTGATATCTTTGTGATAGTGAATCCTAGGTCGATGGCTGCAATTAAACATTAGTAGAAAAGCAGCAATGGGGTTCCTTTTTCTGTTCTTAGTTTTTACTCCGAATAACCTTGAGGTGTCATACCGATACATTAGCTTATACCTTGATAATATTAAACTTTCGGTCAGCTGTTAGTAAGCATTAATTTGGTACATATACAAAGCAGTTAACCAAGAACGTGCAGGAGTAGCAAATTCCATCCGGCTCAACACAAGATCATAATGATCCTCTTGTGTAAATTTAGTTGCCGAGGAACCAGCGAGCACAATGTCCCAAACAGCCCTTTCCTTGACATTTTGTTGAGGTATTTGTGAAGGAAGAACGCTGAACTCACGTGCATACATTCTTTCTCTTTCACTCAGACGAGCGCACCCAATGAACTTCGCCATGGCATTACAACACGCAACACAATATTTGCCTATAGGAGCTACGAAAAGTCGCTTTACCACACAGTTTGAGCAAACTTAATGCAATAGTAGACACTGAAAGAATTGTAAGCCTTTCGGTTTCTAAGCTCAATAAATGCTGAATGCATTTTTCATCACTCCACAAACTTTAAATATGTCGCAATTGGTTTACAGATTTTTTTTACTTGAACGAAGTTTTGTGCCTTACTCGATAGCATTTTCTACCACAGTACATCAACTTCACCATCACGTCAATTTAAACTCTGCTAAATGGAAATTCAAATGCCTGACCGCTTTATCCAAATTTAGAATGAAATGTCTATGTACCTAGAGAAGACACATACACAATCTTGTGTTATATTATTTGTTCACTGGTGCACGATGAAAGGCTTTGCACGCTACTTTCAAGTGAAGTGATTTCGGTCTATGGGGCCACAGGGATTGGCCAACGAGTTATTTATGGCATTTGAGAATTATAGTGTATTGTAGTCTATTTTGTGCATAAAGCATGGAAAGGAAAGAGAATATGCTTTGCTGTTACAGTGAGAGTTACTAATAAGGGTCGCGCTAAGTCAGTAATTATCATGAAACTTAAGCATCACCTTACTTTTTACTGTGCCATAGGAAATTACGTGGCCACGTAGACGGGGCTGCCCAGGGTAACAAACAGTATAGCGTATGCCTTGTCTCATTCTGAACAGGAGACAGAAAGAAAAAGAGAAAGGAATTGGGACAGTTTCGGAATTCTTTTTCTTCCAGAACTGTCACTATTCCCAGCTAGAACATCAGTATTATGCACTCCTGTTAATTACGTGCATACTTTTGTGCTGAGTGCAGAACAAGATGGACCACTTGACAATCCGTCGACTGAGATATTATTAAGTTGCATGTCCTAAAATTGGAAAACATTGTTAGATTAATATATTTTATGCAAGTCATATAGGCCTATGTAAATTCTTTAAGTTTCTATATCCATAAGCAGATAAAGACAAATATCCAATGTTAAGTTTAGAAAGGCAAACATTTACATTGTACATGTAGAAGGAGTATTTTATGTCGGAAATATAATATTTATATTGTAAACTATGTTTTGTGTATAAAAACGTCTTCAAAATTGTGATATCCTGTGCAAAATAATATTGACCTTTTGTAAACGCCATTATACAACTAAACAAATTTTCCTTACATATATGAATTATATTAGGCTTGAATGTGTTAATGTAAATAACGTATAGGAAAATGATGCAGCAATACTGTGTAAAAGTCCCTATTTGTACTTTAAAATTCATCTATTGTAGGATATAGAGAAGTTAATGCGCTGCCCTAAATCAAAGTGTCACCTATGAAATTGAGTTCTTTTTCACTCTTGGTTGCGTCACTCACAGCGGGATTTCCGGTTGTTGTCACATCACTAAATATAACGGTTTATAATCTGGTCCCACAAATGATTTGTTCAAATATATAGCAAGTGAAAATTTTGCTTGAAATCAGAGTTTAAGTTAATGTGCATGTATGATTAAATTAAGGGTCACAAACGAATCAGCGACCTGAATGTTGTGAATATGCACTTAAAAAAATAAAACTTTTTCAGTGCCACATTTTGGACTGAGTTAGCAGCTTTCCTTGGCACTATGGGTGCATTGCGGCCCAAGCGTGCCCAGGAAAGCTGCTAACTCAGCCCAGTATATTCTCTGGAACTATGGCCAAGCCGGATCTTGAATGAAAGGCAAGGAACACGAATCTATTAAAATTCAGAGCAGTTTGTTCTATTAATTCGACTTAGTCGCAGCTGGCACTGAAAGAGTTAAACTTGTTCCAACGAGGGAGTCTTCTGGTTAGTGTTGGCAATATACAGATAAAGATAAACATGGCAAGATACAGGTAAACTCTGTAAAAACAAGGTAGACTAGGCACAAGATCTTAAGTACCTACATGCCATGCAAATATATTTTGTTCGGGGATTCTGTATATAGCAGTTTGTTCATGAGGAATATCCGGTTTTTGTGTATCAAGGTAGTCCTGCATATCTGATAAGCAACTTTAGCAACGGTATTTTCAGCTTGAGTCATCTGCTTTCATGCAGTCTGAAGTATCATAATTCAGAGTTTTGCGTATCTTTGCACGATACGATTAAAAATTGAATACCACGAACCATCTGGACCGTTTGCCTGAATTTACAGTGCAATTGTATTAAACATATTTGTGATCAGTTTTGCACCGGAAGCCATGTCAGTTTGTCGTCTGACCACCATGGTGTGTCAAATATGTCTACCCAGTATTGACCCGGCACATCCTTGTGAAATTCTTTGTAAATGTTGGAAAAAATGTGTGAAAAAATGTAGAATCAGTCCCTGTTGTGATCTGTTTAGAGGCATTTGTCAGCGCAAATATTTTTATACTGCGACAACAGTGGAATAGTTGCATCGAAAGCAAAAAAAAAAAAAAAAAAAAAAAAAAAAAAAAAACAGATCTTGGGGTTCAACATCGTGACAATGTAAATATATGATGTCGATAAATAATGATATTGATTTTACTGGCATTTTACCAATGTATCAATTACATTCAATTTCCAAACATTTCGGGTAACTTGATACCAGCGTCCTCAACATTTGCAAATTTAGTTGGCACAACGCTAAAAAATTACTGACACACACGATGCAATCCACATACGACTTGCAGGCACGTGTGCCACATTCCTTTATGTTGGTACCTCAATGTCTTTGTATTGTAAATGCATTTATTTAACGGGCTAGTACATTTTGTGACTTTCACGTTGAAATATTTAATTGTAATACCATTCGTTTTTCATGTAAGAATATCAAAAGCATATATTTTCTGAAAGGAAACATTTGTCCAAGTCTGAATTAAATTTACTATTGAATATCAGGTTTAAACATTTCAACTATTTCAATTTAGTTCCAATTAAAATTTGCAAAATGTACATAAAATAAAAAATAGCATGTTCGAAAATTGACACACAAGTTAGCGTGTAATATCAAATTAAAGCTAGCACCTGTATCTGAAATACTATATCTCAGATTTTTTAACAAGGCTTAGGTAATTTTTATAGATCCTTGAAATTAAAAAAAATAAATAAAATTTAAAAAGCTTTTAAAATTATGTTCTTTTCTGATCAAAACCCAATGCTTATCTGAAGATGTGTTTGCCTTATTTTATGTTTATACTCAAAATATGAAATGTTTTATTGTAATTTAAGAACTAATTAAGATTTTATGACTGAACAGTAACAAAAGATCTGCTGGTCTTACATTTATGAAGACATCCTCTTCCATAAAATATATAGTTTGTATGGTTTCAAATGAATATTGTTGAATACACAATATATAATATATTTAACAAAAACCAGCATTGTCTAATTTTATTGTTGTAAAGTGTACCAGCCCCTTTACAATCCGAGGACTGAATATAATGCCCCTGTTGGTTTCAACTTCAGTTGTACACTGGCAGGTGGTTTATCTTAGATAAGCTTTCCAGCTAGAAAGGGCATATAGTGGTTCAGGGGTAAATCAGATTGTTATTATCTGAGCTTGTACTATACCAATTTAGCAATTATGTTTGTGGTTTGCCAGGTATTCTTAATGCATAATGAAACTCTGCCTTTATAAGCAAAACTTCACGTATTTAGCAAATTTATCAACTGCGACGCTCATATTTATTCATTATGTGGGTTTTCTTTGCTGAATATTTAGCTCAGACCAGGGGCCACTTCTCAGAGAGACATGTACGGGTACAGGGTCCGAAACATATTCGGAGTAGTTACTCGCTGAAAACCCTTCAATTTATTTGGCTAATACAGCTTATGTCGAAATTCTACAGAAGAACGTGTGCAATATGGACAATAGTCTATATGTACATAGGCTAGACAGTGACAGGTTAACTTATGGACAGTAAAGAGTTCGGACTGCAGAATGGGGGCATGACTACTAGGAAGTAGTTCTGCACAAAAAGACACAAATACAACATACATGATTGATTTTTAAAAATAAACTGTGTCACATTCCAGTTTTGTTCGAGTATGGAGCTCTAAATACAGGTAAACATTAAAAAAACTATTTGTTTGCACCATTTTCTTTGGTGTCCTCTTTACGGTTCTGTTTTTGTGTATTTGAAATTGATATCAGTGGTTTTGTTTTAAATTCACTTTGAATATGAACATTATAGGAAACATGCAATAAAAATGAGATTGTGTGAGCAGTTTCTGTTCAGGTGACATAGATATTCTCTCCAAAATAAGCCCCAACCAAAGCTGAGCTCAACTTCAACTACAGCTTGAACTTAACTATGATGACCGGAGCAAAACAATGTTCAACTTTGAGCTGATAGAATGTGGATAAGAGTGACTAAAATGTTTATTATGGTGACTTAGTTTTGAATATCTCCATTTTGTACAGCTGATACATGCGAGTTTTGGTTCCATCAAAAATCTAAGGACAAATTGTTCCTGGCTAAATAAAAATAGTAAATGGATACCACTGTGACCCAAATACTTGACCTAGTGACGTTGTTTTATAACAGATAAGTTTTATTGCACAAAAACTGATACACATTCAGTATGGTACAAACAGGTTTACATGGTATGGATGTATAGATCATAGATCTATAGTCAAAGACATGCTTACAAAATATCCCCCCCCAAAAAAATACCGGAAATGATACACGTATACACACATGGATATCCACACCTGTAACAAATGGGATATAATATAATAAGATTTATTTACTCAATCGAAGGCTTTGTTGAAACCCATAAATTTATATGGTGTAAGGTTGATGGCCCAAAGTGTCATGAAACAATGCTGTCTAGGGTCTTACAAGACAAACTTCATGATCTAGCCTCAATCCTTAAAACTATCGAACCGGAAAACATACATCATGCAGTACACAAATTAAATATTTAGTATGAAGCTGCTGACATAGCAAACGTGAAAAGATTTGGACAAAATATCAACAGGAAGAAAGAAAAGCAAAAAAACATAAAAAATGTCAGGACCAAAGCTGTACTGAATTTATTAACTTGTTTATACAGATCAGAACAGCTCTTATGCGTACCATTTTTATGTCCATTTTGCCCTCTTGCTGACATTCTTTTCGAAATTTGTTCACGTCTGCTATGTCAGCAGCCTTACAGTAAATTTCAATCAATTTGTTTACTGCACTGCATGTTCCTGTACATTTTAAATAATAATTATGCAATAAGGAAACATCAATACCCAGACACAAGGCATTGTGATTTACGTACCCTGATGCAGTGGTCGCCATCAACGTTGAAAGTCGCGAAACTCCGCAAATAATTGAAATATCCTTACCAAATGAAAAAACTTGATTACCCTAAGCATAAGAACTAAATTCAAACACGTTCGAAGCAACATGTGCTTTCGTGCGTGAGATGAAGTCGAAAATAGATTTAGTGTGAAAACTAGGAGGCTGTGTGAACAGCCCAGGATCAGCTGACCTGCCTTACTTTCCGAAAGTAAGTCCTCATTGAGTTAAGCTTAAGCTGTAGCAGGTGATTTTTCAGAAGAAAAAAATGTAAAGTAGTATCAGAATACCGACTGACTTACAGAGTAATCAATGGGAATGTACACATAAAATTTAACGATAAATGCCTAAAATGAACAAATGGTTAAAATTAGGAATCTTCAGCAACATCCTTTGAACTTTTTGCCTGACTGTTTGACTGGTAACAACCATGAGTACCAGGCCAATTGGAGTGACAGTTTTGCAGAAACGTAGTTCAAAATTGATCTGCGAACTAGGAAATGTGGTGAAGCTTATCCGTCTAGAACACAGTTTATAAGGTTTCACCTAAACTGCTTCCCTACCAAGTTGGAATTAAATCTAGTCTATTCGTTGCAGTTAGTTTCCCGTGCCACTGGGTCCACCGGGTCAAGGCTTCTAACGCCGAGAGAGTGGTACTGTTCCTGTGCATCAACTCGACCACTTTAAACAAATTCACGCACAGGTGTTTTGTGAAACACACCATTTTCCAAGTCCTGTGGCGACGGGGGAGTGGCGAAAGTGACAGGCAGACATACCTAGTGGGAGTTACAGTCACAAGCCTGCTAGAAGGCGGCTTTGGGACCAAATGAAGAAACACTATTTACCTGTGAAAAGGAGTAAATTGAAACAATTTGTGTATAAGTATGTGCTTTCATACCAGAAGAAGTTGAAAATGGCAAAAACACACAAAAAAATCAGAAAAAAATTAGAGAAATGAAGCAACACCTGTTGCACAAATTAGGGTCTAGGAATCTCCAGATCCCTAACAAGTTTGAAATGCATCTAGCTGACGGATTTCGGAGAAGTCGAAAATGTAAATTGTGGATGCAGACAGGCAGACGAACGACGGGTGACGGATTAAGGCCACCCATCACATTAGCTCAGCTGACTGGCAGGTGAGCTGAACTAATAATTATGTACGAACATTTTCTGAAAATCATTATGGAAACCAGCTTTACGATGAAAGATGATTATCATTTATGTGAACAGAAACAAGAGTGTCACATCTTCCATCTAGTTCTGAAAAAGCACACACATACAATCCAAGCATGAGACGCTCCACAGCCAACCCAGTCACTGTCCATGCCCAAACCTAAGCCGAAACATTAGCTAATCAATATTATCACGTTCGATTACAATTTTGAAAAACTAGGCTCCATGTCATCCAAATAAGTCACATGTACGAACGTCATTTGACGGCTTAATACACTTTAAAAACTATTTGGACACCTTATCATATACAGTATACATATCCATTTGGTTAAACGTTGTCCTGTTGCTTTTTTTTAAAAGACACTCTGTGTTTCACCATATGCCATTGACTCGTGCGATCTTTGTAACTATCTCGAAAGCCAGTCAGTTCACTCCCAGGGTACCATAATGTTTCGTTGTCGGATCAACAGTAAAATACGGTAGATCAAAATCTGCGTTGGGTACTGTTGCATTGCTCACTTGTCTTAATAATTCAGAGTCTGGATTGATATGGTCAGTTCCAATATGATCCGTTGGATAGAGCCCCGACAGTCGCTCCATGCTTCCGAGGTGTTCCTATACTTTGGTGCTCTCATCAGAGTCTGCGAAACCCTGAAAGGCGGAAGAAAAATTTAGAAATATGGGACAGATGTTTTGGCCACACACTAGTCAGGGTGGTTATTTCTGTTACCAACACACAGGAAAGAATCATTTAAATCAGGGATAAACAAACTGATGTCTGCTCAGCCACAACGCCTCAACTTTCTACTTGTGCTCAAGGCTTAACCCATTCCCTGCTCATCATACCAAAAATATGCTCATCTGAATTTCTGTAATGATTCTACATTAAAATTCCTTATTTGAATTAAAACCTTTCATGTCAGTACCAGCATGCCTATCCTTCTAAAGAAAATTGACCCAGATCTTCCCTCGATGCGCATAAAAGAGGCCGAGGAAGCTGGTGAGTCTGTCTGTAACCGAGCACTGCAAGACTTAAGCTGGAGGATCTGAAGCCGGCACCTTTGGATAACCCATAATCACTTTTTCATATTTTCGATAGTCTGGTATTTAAACTACATGCTCCCAAAAACTCAGCGGTGTGAACATAAAATTTATATGAGATAATTGATATCAAAACGTTTTTTTACAGTGAAAAGTTTAAACAGTGACGGGCACATGGGTTTGTTTACATGGGCATGATGATGATGAACCATGTCATTGTTTGCACAGTCATTAGTCCATGACCCCTGGAAACCAATTGAGCTACTGACAAGGGTCACTCACAGGAAACCATTAGCCGTGGAGAGAAGAATGGGCCAGTTCAGACTAATCATTACCATTGTTCTGATTACTTTGAAATTCTCTCTTGATGTAAAAACAAATTAGCACAATCCACTTACTGGTCCCCAAATATTGAAAGCAGCATGTGAACCCACATCCAAACAAGCCAAGTGTGGTGTTCCCAAGTTAAAAAAGTCTAGATTTAAGCCACAAAATATACTTTTGTTTAATGACAACATCACAAAGGTAAAGCTACAAGTTTATTTCACACAATAATTAAAACACAGGAGAGAAGAAATGAGTATGTGTCATATTACAGCCATAAATGTGTAAGAATTGGCAACTTTTTCTTTCAATGCGATTTTCTCTGAACCGTTTTTTTGCTCAACCTCTGCAATTTGTATCTCGCCTCACAAACGTAAAAACTGCCCTATCACATTAAAATCAACGGGCAGTAAAAGAAAAATATCATATCCAGGAACGGTTCCTTTGATTTTTTTTTCTAACAACACCTTCTGTGACTTTTGGAGCAATTTATAGAAGGAAAAAAAAACAACCTGTCAGGACTAAATTAAAATTTTTATAACTTTATATTTATGCTATTTCAGGACTAACCACTGAATTCGATCCTGGAGATGGACATATATTTTAAATTTCTTCTGATTTCAGCTGGAAAAAAAATTGTGTGACTTCTGCACGAAAAATGTGAAAATCCTACCTAGTCAGAAAGAATGCTATAAAATCTAAAAAAAAACTCCAATCCTGCAAAAACACTCTATGGATACAATTCTATGGATATATAATAATCAGAAAATATACAGGTTTAATGTACTTGTGAAAAAAATAAATGGGTAATTGCGATCCAAAGTTGCCAGTCTCACTGCGCACTAGCTTCACAGCTTCCACCTTAAGACTGATACACTAATTATAACAAGGGTACAGACATAAGGTATGATTAGCACTTAAACGATTGTGCTGAAAAGTCCCTCTTTGCAACGCAACACCCGTGGATCTGAGCATGTAAGTTACATAAAGGGCGAATGCCCTTAAGACCTCTCAGCCGGCAATGTTTCAACTCGTGACGATATAAATATGTCAAGATCAATGAATGTCAAACTCATCCGTCCTTTCTATGAGATGCTTCCACAGTGCAAGTTTCATGATGGTAGCTCAATCTGTTTAAAAGTTTTCGCGTTTGCAGGGGTAACAGACGTCTCTCAGAAACCGAATGTTTCCATACACAAATCTTTACTATACCCTGTTAGTAGTAAAAGAGTACTGAAAGGCAAAGGCTCCTTCTTCCGCTGCATGTATGACAATGACAAGGGAGGACTAGAAAGTTGTAAAATTATATAATGTTATCGTAAAGTGCATACTGATGAACGGACAAAGGGATATGACGACAATACCCGTCCACCGATAATGCCTGGGGGTAAAAATTATAAAGTGTGTCACCAAAATGAAGCAGGTGGTAAACATGAAACATTTGTTTGTGCACTCATGTGATATAAATTCCAGCGTGTAATGGGAACTTTAAACAATTTAACGTGCCCTTACATGATGCCGACTGGAAAAGTGGTATAGTCCATTACTTTTCATTCAGATAACCTGCTTGTTTGAATTTGTCAATGTGAATATGACTTTGGAATATTTAATGTGTGGCGAATGTTCTGTGTAATGCACGTCTGTAAAGCTTGTAATAAAAACTTCTTACTTTGAATAAAATAAATCCTTTATATTAATTATTACATGATTGACCGCTATTTTCTGTCCTGAACAAAACATGCACGTAACAAAAATACGGAGTCGATATGTACACTGTATATGTACAGAAATAATATACCTGATAAAAAATATACGTACTATATTTATTGCCCCTTCGGGGTCTCCTACACCCGGGTCTCTTTTAACAAGGGCATGTTTGTCATGAGTGATGGCATCAAAGTCTTCAGAACGGCTTCTCCTCCTCCTCCTGATCTTGTCTCTTTGCAATTTTGGTACTCTTTGACTGCTATATGCAGCCGCTAAGCACTGTCCCAAATTATGGTTCATTCCACGTATACCCATTCCCGTACCCATACGCATACCCATTCCAGTACCCATATGCATACCCATGCCCATACCCATTCGCATACCCATGTTTGATAAATCTACATAGTCCCGATTTGTCATTTGGCTGGACATTTCCAGCTCTTCATCATCTATGAGGAAGGGACTGAGTCCGTCTCCCGGATCCTCATCTGCGGCATCCATCTCCCTCTGTTCCCGTACGAAATTGATGAACACCTGTAAATGTAAAATATACATCATGTCTTTAAAACAACATGGCATACTTTCTGTCTGCACACTGCCTATGTCTTCAACATCCTGGCATAAGGATGGTTGAGATTGTGAACAGATCTAATAAATCAGGATGTACACTGAGCCACCTAAAGCAGCGTGTGTATTTTGGCAGCTATACCGAAATGTGAACAAGAATGCTAAAAATTGTAAATATCAAATTTTCTCTCGTTACATTCCCATGTAAACTAAGGTAGCTGAACCAAGATGAGAATAAAATAGTAAAACTAGCATGCTAACTGAGGTAGCCAACTCAAGTTAAGAATATTATAGCTACCCTATTATGCAAATTAAGGTTGTGTGTGGACTTAGGTACTTCATTAAACGAGACACACATGGGTAAACCAAAATGTGAGGTAAGGTAGATAAACCTGATTTGAAAAAGGTAAATGGACCAGGATTAGAACTGACGCAGCTAAATCAAGATTAAGAAAAAAGTAGTTAAACAAAGATGTGATGTAACGTAGGTAAAGTCTGCTGTGAATTGATTATTAAAAGTATTCATAAGAGTTTTTACTACCTCAAGAACAGTATTACAGTTCCCATGCACATCTTTACTCATTATCATATAACGACAGGTGGAACAACATCACATATGCATCTATGATATTTTAAGCCAATCGATGTCCGTTCGATATGTCTTAAAAACGTACGTTGTCCAGCGTGTTTTGGTTAACCGAGTAATCTTTTATAGGCAAAGTCGTCATGGCTATCTCCATTTTGCGGAAGATATTTGCAATATTCACTGTATCGGCACTCAGTTCAAATTCAAGTCGGGTGTGGTGGCATTCCTAAACCATTGTGACAGAGACAAATATACAAAAACGATAGTAACACACGATTCTATATTTGATTTTCGGGTGCAGCAATAATCAATGCGTGTATGTTATCATACATTCCTTTACACTTTGGATTTGTTTGCAAGCAAAGAACAGACCAAACAATACATTGCCTGCCCAGGCCTCAATACAGATTGCTGCTCAATGATGTCAAGGTGCATTGTCACACCCCAAGGTCACACGCTGGTAAATTTATTTTTCTCGCAGTCACAAATACTAATGGTGTTTATTGTAGCCTTGGTAATGATTAGTGTTTTTAATGATCTTTATACTAATCAGATGTATTTAGCTAATATATGCATTTAACAGCAGCTTTAGTACAGTGTACTTTCTTGTTGTGTTCTTAGAATATGAATAGAATATGTTTAACGTTGACCAATTTTACATCATATGTACTGTTAATTTCATTTGAATTTGCATACATTTTCTATTATCTCTAGTATTTACAGCACTAATTGTCGGCTGTGTATGTGCCAATCTATTCTTATATCATTTTCATGCCTGCACAAAAGAGTTTAAATATGCTTATTGATGTTAGCTTAACCTTCAAGATAACCCCTGTGAAGTTGGTTTCCATGAAGGCTATAACTCTGAACGTATTCTGCATATAGTCTGGGCCCTTCAGGTCAAACTGCACATTGTATCCCTCGCCAAACTTGTTCTTGAGGTGCTGAACACTGCCCAGACAGCGGAAGCGCCCGTTGACCATGATAGCCATTCGATTGCACAGCATTTCACACTCCTCCATACTACAACCAAACGTTTCAGATAGTACTATGTATGTTTTCGACCTAATCTTGCTTTTTCTCTCGCAATAACCGCCTTTTTCTCATAATACCAAAACTAGATGTGGTGATGTTTTTTCAGATGTCATTGTCGATGATGTAAGTCGTTAAAAATCAAATGCTGTGAACACAAGATTGCCAAAATATGGAAGGTTACAATTACCAAACGTGCACGTCTGCACAATGTATATTCAAATGAACATACCGTCACACAACATAGCTTTGCGGGCTAGAGTTGCGTATCCCTATATATGAAATAGCATGTTAAGAAAAGGTTGAATAAAATTATCAATTTCACACACAGTATAAGCTGTCCTACTGGACACTCTATAATGCAGACACCTGTATAATGTGGACAGTTATGTCCAGGACCGAAAGGGCAATTTTCTTGCTAAAAACAACTGTCTATTGTGGACACCTGCCAACTGTGGACTCTTTTTGCGATTTCCACAGGTGTCCACAACAGACAGGTTTCACTGTAGCTTGAACTACAATACATGCAAGCATTTTAATTTACAATGACATGAATGATACTTCTATACCCAACACTGCTTACATAATCAGTTGCAAATTGTCATGCCAGGTGATGGGATACACAACTCTAGCCCATATATATATATATACATATATGTATGTATATTATATTGCAGTGCCATCTGGTACAATAAAGCTTAACTAATTGAGCTTCCATTTTGGATAGAACGTGTTTGAGTTACAGTCATTTTTTTCAAATGGAGTACCTTTACAATAGTACTTCATATTACTATTCACAACCTCCTCCACAATTAATTTCATGGTGGGGATTCTGTCGGTGACAAAAAAACAATGGTGTTGTCACAAAGGGATTTTTTGTGTTCGCAACATCAAAACAAAAGTTATGAAGCAAAAAGCTGGGTCACGTTAATATATAAGTTTTTAATATTTCCGAGAACTACACACGTGTGTAAATCTACTGATCTAGGTTTATTTGTCCGTGAAAATTCTTCGAATGGCCAAATGACCTTGACCTTTGAGCATAAGAGATTACATTACCGTAAGTCAAGTCAAAGTCAAGTCAAAATGATTTTATTTGACAGCCATGTTACATCATAGGCAAATCAATCAGAATGTTATCAAAGCAAAAATAAAGATATAATCATCAGTTATAAAAGCCACAAGCTGAATAACATTCAAATAAATACTGTCGGGTTAACTCCAGCTAAGGAATTTGATTCCGCCCTCGCTGGAGCTACCTGAAAGATGTAGAGTTACATCATAAGTTGCGCCTGGTTATTTGTGTGATAAATGGCTGGTTGGGACTGAGGAAATCTCAGTGAAAGTAATTCAGGCAATGGCAGGACTAAGAAACAGTATTTCTGATACATTTCTATGAATTGGAAAGATATGCAATAACTAGCATTTTAATTGTCTCTATTACATATGTGGCAGTTAATGATGGTACAAACGTCTGAATATTCATTGATGAACTGCAATTTTGCATATTTTGAGAATCCAGAATACGAATGGGAATAGACTTTGTCTGTGATGATTGGGGATGTCTCTTTTATTAGACTTGGAATAAAGAAACGGAATGTATTTTGTGTAGAGCTTCTGATAGGGACTGCTAATCGAGGAATATCTCTGTATCGGGTATTATGTGTGTGTGTTGCAGTAAGGGTAAAAAACATGTTCTCAAAGTAGCCAGGGAGTTGGTTGTTGGAGTACCTGTAATAGAATTTAAAAGCTTTCATTCTTAATATATCTTTAAGTTTCAGAATATTCAAGTTTTTAAACAATGGTTCAGTATGCGCAAGGAAATTGGTGTTACAAACACATCTTATAGCCTTTTTCTGTAAGGTAAAAATTCGGTCGCAAGAATGACCCCAAGCTAAAAGAGAGTAGTTGAGATGTGGCACAAAGAGAGAATTATATAAAAGGAGAAGCCCTGTCATAGGTATGTAAGAACACAATCTCTTGAGGGTGCCAATGACCCTGGAAAGTTTATTGGCAATTTTATTAATATGTGGGGCCCATGACAAATTTTGGTGGACCTGTAAGCCTAAGAAATTAAATTCATTCACCCTTTCAATTTTAGTGTTGTTTATTATGATATCTAAATCCAATTGAAATTTTCTTTGTGGGAAATGAAAAATCATGTATTTAGTTTTAGATAAGTTTAAAGACAGTCTGTTGGCGGCTAACCAATCATGTACTTTTTGTAGTTCAGAATTTATATTTTTGGATATATCTTGATCTGTTGACCCTGTGGAGAAGTTAAAAGAAGAGAGAGACTTGAGTAATGTTGTGTCATCAGCATAAAGGATTGATTGAAATTTATCAGAGACAGAATGCATATCATTTATGTAGATGAGAAATAGAAGGGGACCGAGGATGGCGCCTTGAGGAACGCCAGTAGTAATAGGCAAGGTTGTAGAGCATATGCCATTATACTCGACAAACTGAGTTCTGTCAGTGAGATAGCTTTGAAACCAGTTAAGAGGAATACCTCTTATACCATAATAATTTAATTCATGCAGGAGAATACCATGATCTAACGTGTCGAAAGCTTTTGACAGATCTAGATATACACTGATAGGTATTTCACCAGCATCTAGATCTCTATAAATTTTATCTATAAATTCCAAGGTAGCAGTTTCGGTTGAATGTAATTTTCTAAATCCGTGTTGACTGATGTAGAGCAAGAGGTTAGACTTAAAAGAAGTCTTCCATGTCGTGGGTATACATTTCAAGTTAATTCCTTATCCAATAAACGTTTTAAATGTTTACTTGGCAATCCATAATCAGTCATACAACTGTCTGGGTATGGAGGCCCATAATAATATAAAACACATACAATTATTAATAAAATGGAAAAAAAGAATAGAAATAAAAAATATGATTAAAATGCATCACTGATATAAGTACACGGGGACAATATCCCACCTCTATCACATCCGAAAGCCTCTGCAGCACAGCATGGAGCAAGACAGTGAAAAAGAAATATAGGAGGATTTTAACAGGGCTCAAGCTGGAGGGTGTCACCTTTCTTGAAACTGTAGAGAAAGCGCATCCACATTTTGGTTGCTATAACTGATTGAGATTTTTGGGCACTATAGTTCCAAAATGATTTATTACCCGAAGCTCTGGTGTTACAGTTGCGGATTTCCGCAATGGTGTCAGGATGTGAGATAAATAACTTGGAATCTGGTCCTTCCCTAATTCCCAAGTGAATATACACTGATAATGGTATAATCTCTGATTGTTGCTCGTCCATTTAAAGGTGGTTAGCATGGCCAAGATGTGGTTTCTAGGACGGCAATGCAAGATGATTCTCAATGCCTTGTTTCGAATTTTTTGTAGACGTGTCAGATCAGATTTCATGAGACTGCTGCTCCATACTGTATGACAGCAGTCCAGACTCAACAGGAGCAGGGTGCTTTACAATGTAAAACCAGCACTGGAAATTGAGTCGACATATAAAGCAGCTGTACTGAAAATAACAAGGGCTTGCCTCAAGTCGCTGATTACTTCGTTCACATGAGAACCAAATTTTAGATGGCTACCTAGGTTTACCTCCAGGTATTTACAATACGCGGCATGCACATAAATTTCCCTCCACAACTACATTTCTGGCTACCTGACTTGCTTAGTAACCTTAGTCTCATGTGGTGAGATACGGACTGCTGCCTGTGCAGGGAAGTGGAATATTACTATTTTGGATACTTTGTACTGGCAGATGGAAATTTCTTCTTGTAACCAATTTAGAAGCACTAAATGAATATGACGTTGGTATTTGTAGACTTACATTTCTCTATAAGACACTAATTTGGTGAGAAGGAGGTATCAAGAACTGTCTGTGACTGTGATATGTCAGTGTGTCCTCCGTGACTGATGGACGTGAGCCCCGTGCTTTGTGGCAGGGAATTAATATGCATGTCTCATATTAGTAACCTGAGCAATAGTGTTGCCCTCTTAATTTAGGTATAAATTTGAATTATTTATAAATTATTTTTTCTCCCACTGCAAATAATGACATAGTCAGTATTTCATATGTGAAGACTACGTTTATTGGTTCGTGGCCATTGTGCCATTGTGCCAATGTTAGGACTTCCTCCTGTAAGACTTTCGTTCCACAGGTATCATGGGGGTTTTCGTACACTCCATTTACGACAAGGAAATATGTATAACTTAGTGTTTTAGCAGAGAACTACAATTTTCGATTGTGATTGATAAGTATTTACCTGTGTGACGTCAGTACAATGCAACGCCCTTGCCCCACAAGATCCAGAATAAGGTCCCACAAGAATCTTTTGGCATATGGGTCCATTCCTGCTGTGGGTTCATCCTGTCAAAAATGAACTTCACCAAACTAGTGTCTAACTTTAAAAATACATGCTAGCACATCTAAATACCGTACAGCAATGTAAACATTGTTATTTTCCCAACTTGAGATATTTTAGTAATCTGGACACGCTAATGCTTGGTAAAGTAGACGTTTTACTGACAATGCAATGTGAAGAAAAACTCAAATCTTTGGTTTTAGAACATGGATGCGAGTAGCTTTTAAGAGACATAAAACGTTGGCAAAAGTGGTGGATCACTCACCAGAAATATAACGGATGGGTTTCCCAGCAACGCAATGGCCGTCGACAGCTTTCGCTTGTTGCCCCCGCTGTACGTGGATACCGGGCGGTCAGCATACATGGTTATATCCAGCTTTACCAGGGCCCATCCAACCACCTTTAAAGACAAATGATATCATTTATGAAGCTGAACATTCTAATACTGTCAGCACTATCGCTAGACGGCCAAATACTATCATCACTGGTGCCAGACAGACAAATATCGTCAGTGGAACTAGACAGACAAATACTACCATCACCGGCAGTAGACAGACAACTACTTTGATCACCGGCAGTAGACAGACAACTCCTTTGATCACCGGCACTTAACAGACAAATACTATCACCCTGGCAGTAGTCAGACAGATGCTATCATCACTGGCACTAGACAGATAAATACTATCATCACTGACACTAGACAGATAAATACTATCATCACGGGCAGCAGACAGACAGATGCTATCATCACGATCACTAGACAGACAAAAACTACCATCACCGGCAGTGGACAGACAAATGCTATCATCACTGGCACTGGACAGACAAATACTATCATCACCGGCACAATACAGACAAATGCCGTCATCACTAGCACTAGACAGACAAATGCTGTCATCACTAGCACTAGACAGACATATATTATTATCACCGGCACTAAACGGCCAATAATATCGTCACTGGCACTGGACAGACAAATACGATCATTTCTGATACTTGAAATGCAATTAAAAATGGAGAGACATTACTCTCATTCCATTACGAATAATATCAAGTGTTTTGGTCAATCTTCTTCTTAGATCCATATTCGTCACTGCATAAATTATCATCGTGATTCCCTGCACAGAGTGATAACGACCCGTCGTCTTGAGCTTCCATGTATCAATTCCTCTGTTGCACAATAAATGCAATAAAGTTAATTTGAATAATTTCAAAGGCTAGACAAACAATATATCATCTATGACACCTGAAAAACAAATACAATTAACTGTGACACAAGACAAAACATTATCATACAATAGACATAGGCTACATACACTTTTATTTTTACCACAAGACATACAAATACGATCATCTCTGACACCAGCAAAACAAATAATACAATTTCTGACACTAAACACACAACACCGTAATATCTGACTCTGGGCGAGACAAATAATTCCATTTATGACACTAGGCAAGCCAAGACTATCATCTCTAACACTAGAAAAGGCAATTCTTACACCTATAACTACATAAGTGCCAAAATGTCATTTTTGACACAAGAGACAAATATTTTTATCTCTAACATTGTACACACAAAGCTCTCATTTCTGAATAAGACATAAAAATACAGTCGTTTGTGATACTAGACAAATAGGCACTAAACAGACAACTGACGCAGGGTAAAATACTATTGTCTGTGATATTTCACATTCAAACACCACGATCTGGGAGCCAGATATGTAAAATACAGCATATCTGACACTGGACAGACAAATTTGTGCCACCAGACAGACTAAGACTATCATCACTGACATATACATAGTGTCATTTCTGACACTGGATACACAAATATCACTATCTCTGACAATACAGACAAACACTTACAATAGGGAGAAAAAATACTGTCATGTCGTACATTGCACATACGAATGGCGCATTGATGGGTATTAAAAGTGAATAATTGGGTGTCAGAAATTCGGGTATTGAAATACCTGGGAACCCGGTCGAATATTACCCATTAGCAACAAGAATAAAATAAAATACATGAAAAATATGGCCTGCCGTCCGAGCAACCACTCACTCAAAAAGTCAAACAGTGTACACACAAGAAACAGTCAACTAACAATACGTGGCAATTGTATAATTTTTTAAATATTCATAATCACTTCAACACACTATACAATGCATATATTGCTATTTTATTCAATGTGCCTTATTGTCATTTGCGATGTTTTCAGTTATTTTGTTTAATGAAACACATTCTTTCTGTTGTAATGCAGAAATATAATTACCACTGCCATTCCTGAGTTAAAATTACATAATAGGATATATATATATATATATATATATATATATATATATATATATATATATATATATATATATATAAATATATATATATATATAAATATATATATATATATAAATGGGGGGGGGGGGGGCGTCTATTGAAATCCAGAAGAGTGTAACTAAGAAAAATGAATTAACCAGATATCCAACTTTTCCAATGGTACCCGACAATGATCTTACAAAATTACTCTCAGCTTTGGCATACGACATGCAACTACCATGGTTTCTGACACTATAGTTCGAACAACTAAATCATTCCTGACGCCAGACAAATATTAACATCTCTTACATTAGACATACAAATACCATCATGTCTAACCCCAAAGAGATAAATGCTACCATACGACACAATACACATCCAAGTAGTACAATACTATCAAACACTCCTATTCCGACATTAGACGGGCAATTCTGGCATTAGGCTGACAATTTTGACCACAGACTAACAAATACGATCCTTTCTGGCGCTAGCTCTAGATATCACAGATGTCCGTGAAGAAAAAAGTACTTTATGTTCCAAAGTAACGTTTAAGTAACGCCAGCCTTTCTGCAAATAATAACATTATGTGTGGAAATAAATAGCTAAACAATAAAACCATGTCATGAATTTGCTGACAACAGTAACATCATTTTGCTATTTTTTTGAAATCAACTTGGCTACGATCGAGCAATTGATTAAAATTGGAAAGTTCAAGTTCAGAAAACTTCTGAAAGGAGTTTTTTTATGCAACCATTGTCTATTGATGAATTTTATTTGCTATTAAGGTCAACTGAGCAGCACCATGCAGGCAAACAATTAAAAGTAGGTTGGCTTATGCAAAAGCTTACAATTTCTAACAGCTTTGAAATGCCATTTTGGTTCATATGTGCACATATTATGGAAGCCATTAGTATTTTTCACCTTGGTATTTTAAATTTACCGGTGACAGACTTCTGATTCTTACAGGTTTATACTAAAGCCTACGACACATTCTTCAGGATGGTCCCAAAACGCCTTGAACTTTATTCCGCTTAATGGAAAAAGATTTTCGCGCCTTGTGTTTGTCTAACAACCCCATGTCACAGCTCTTTTAAGCACATTCTCGCAAAAACATTGTGCCAATTGCTACTTTGAATCAAACTAGGAAGTTTTCATGTTGAAAGTTGCACAAAGTAAGTTCCGCACTGCAGCTGTAAACTAGGACGGCTCGCTTTCAGGACTGTTGAAATCAGCCGGTACCATATTCACGACGGCGCGCGGAAATGACAACAGTGATTTATGAACCATTTTTACTTTGTGGTCGTGTCTAGTGACTGCTAGTGTATTCAGACATAATAACCCATTAGTGTGAAGAGATTATTACAAAAATTCACTCCGAAATATGCACAATAAAAAAGGGAAGTTTACCAATTATTACATTTACAACGATGGTCACAACACCAAAGCTTGAATGGCCGAATGGTTACAGTTATGGATCTTAACCTTTATCATTTTAGTTTTTAGGGTTCCACTCTCTTTTCTTTTCTTTTCTTTCTTTCTTTCTTTCTTTCTTTCTTTCTTTCTTTCTTTCTTTCTTTCTTTCTTTCTTTCTTTCTTTCTTTCTTTCTTTCTTTCTTTTTCTTTCTTTCTTTCTTTCTTTCTTTCTTTCAATCTGTCTGTGGTTTTCCTTACGCGCATCATTTGAATTCTCTGACGGACAAGGAATAGCTGTGCAGGCCATATTTACAGAATTTAATATGGATGTTTGACGCGGATCTCTAACTTTTCTGTCCTTCCGTCTGTCTTTCCATAAAGGATATTAATGATGGACAAAAACAATAATGGCCAGCTTATTTACATACAGCTACAAAGGAACAGCTTTAGAATGAAAACTTGCAATATGATAAAGACTATGATAACAAAACTTCTTCACGCGTTACCAAGTCCGACACCGATATGGACTCGGATTCGGTTCATAATCCCACATATAATTTATATTGGTTTTCCGTTGTTTCTCTGGCTCAAAGAAAAAATTGAAATGCTGGTGAAGACCCACCTAAACTGACTACCCATTTTTATTTATCCTGCTTTTGTGAACCGTGTCGCTATTCAACAACTCATGTTAAAAACAAACAAACAAACTTGTGTCTATTCGCAATGTACTGAGCCACAGTATAGGTTATTGTAATGTTTTCCCATCGCAACACTAAATGTCATTCAAAAAATGACCCATAGGTATCAGATATGTGATTTGATATTCTTTACGGTGTTTCGTACAGCTATGCATGATATTATCTGTTGTTCGTGACGTTTTTCTTGTCTGCAACCCAGGATAATGCTGACAGGATTTGCTGAATGCCAAACCAATAAATCATGTTGTCAAACCTTGTCTATCAATGGTAGACTAGATTATTGGCATACCGTATACTTTCACTTAAAACCTTTCATTTGCAATATAAAAAGGTAAATTCGTCAATATTATTGTTTAATCTTCTCTTCATTTTCATCAATTCATCAATAGATGCATCGGATATGTTTTTATAAAAAAACGGCTTGGGCGTGGGGAGAGAGAGAGAGAGAGAGAGAGAGAGAGAGAGAGAGAGAGAGAGAGAGAGAGAGAGACAGGGAAGAGAAATATTACCGTCATATATCTCAGTTTGATTCTTTCATTACGCATGGCTTGAATCTTTGCAGCTTTAAGGCGCCAAAAGAAAACAGACGTGCAGAAAGAAAGAAACAAAATATAAATTAAAAAAAAAAAAAAAAAGGCACGAGAAGGAGCTGAACCCACAAAACTAAAATGATGAAGGTTGCTGGTATACATGGCTGTAAGCATTCGGCCATTCCAACTGAGTTGGCGTAAGTATCGTTTTAAATGTAATATTCGGCAAACTTCCTTTTTTCATTGTGCATATTTCGGGGTTCATTTTTGAAATAATTCCTTCACATTATTGTGTTATTATTTCTAAATACTCTAGCTGCCACTAATGCATATCACATACTAAAAACAATTCATACATCATTTTTGTCATTCCTGCGCGCCGTTGTGGATATGGTCCCAGCATATTTCACCGTTCCAGAAAGCATACCGTCCTACTTTACGGCTGCAGTGCGTAAGTGACTGTGTAAAAACTTAATCTGACAACTTTAGTTCGATTAAAAGTAGCAATTGGCACATTGTTTTTGCGATAATGTGCTTAAATGAGCTCGGAGCATGGGGTCGTTAAGCAGGCGCAAAGTTCGAAAATCTTTTTTTCCCAAAAGGCCATTTTAGTACAAGGCGTTTCGGACGATCCTAAACAATGTGTTAGCCTTTAGACAATGTCCAAACACGCTTTCCTTCAAGGAATCATCCTTGAAACATTTCGTTTCGATTTAATTAAAATAAACTTTGGTACAGCACATTAGACTAATGACACGTGTGCAATTGTTGTAGGGCATATGTCTGTAGAACACAATAAATTGAATAAACTTTATCTTCAAGAACTGTGCCATCTGATGAGAGACAGTGGCTGACAAATATGTAACATTCAATTTGTCCAAAAAAAACCAAAAAAAACACCAGATGTCAAACTTTGAAATATTCTAGTCATTTTTAGCAAGTGTATGATACACACGTCGTTCAAATCCTTGTTGGGTACTCCGCGAAGCCTGGCATAGAGCACCAGATGCTCTCGTCCTGTCAGCTCTCCAAACAGAGCGTCGAACTGCGGACAGTAGCCAATATCTTTGCGTACTTGGTTAAGCTCCTTAGTTACACTGTGACAAAAGTGAAAGGACAAAACCCAATAAACACTCAATGATTTTCTCTTGGTATGCACCAACTAAAATCAGTCTATACATATATGAAGGTGTAATGCCTGTGTGCTGTCTAATGCTTATTGTATTAGGGTCAAATTTTGCTGATGACATACAAATGAACGAGGTAGAAGTCATTTTTATGGTGGGTAATGTTATTTTTTATCTCGTAATTACGAGTCACTATCTCGTAATTACGACTAACGCAAGGATGTAAAACTGTTCTAACTGCAGAGTAAAACTCTCTAAAGACAGTTAGGGTGACCACGGTCGTATTGTATCTGGGGTTGCATATTTCATTTCCAGAAGGTAAGGGAATGCCTTTATCATGTTATTTCCTGTTTGGGTCAAAATTCTACAAAATATGTGATAAAAAATATCAGGATCACCAGAACTGAGCAAAACACCACCACATACATCTTGTGCATCTTCAAAGCAGAAGAGTTCTACTTCCTGATTTTAAGTCGCAAATATGGGCTATTATGTCGTAATTACGAGATAATTATCTTGTAATTATCAGTGTCTATATCGTAATTATGAGTTACTATATTGTAATTACGAGATAGTTATCTTATAATTACCAGTTACCAATTACGAGATACTATCTCGTAATTACGATATAGTAACTTGTAAGAGATATTATCTGGTAATCACGATATAGTAACTCGTAATTACGACAAAAAATAACTTAGGTCAGCAACAATGAGACACCATAATTTTTTTTACATAAAATGTATAGATATTGCAGTTTTTAGTTTGTATCGACAAAGTCATTTCATGAAGCATTGACTATAATATACACGAAGAATGCAAATGAAGTTTTGTAACAAGTAAACAAAAGGTAGGCAATATTAGCGATAAACTATTACATAATACAGGCATTTTCTAACATCTTTCAGGTTCTTTCACATAAAAAATAACACAAAATCTGTACCTGTGTCTCATGATACTGACGCTTCCACCAGTGACATGTATATCGCCTGTCATCATTTTAAATGTTGTAGTTTTACCAGCACCATTAACTCCAAGAAGACCAAAACACTGTAACCAAATAACACACTACTAGAAGGAACATTCTTCGCTGAATAAAAAACATTCTATCATCATCATCATCATCATCATCATCATCATCATCATCATCATCATCATCATCATCATCATCATCATCATCATCATCATCATTTTTGGTTTACATCAATAATAATAATATTTTATTGAACCCCGTGAAAACGAAGAAAATAAAAAGTATACATCGAAATAAAGATACAGAACTGACACATGAACAGAATAATACACAAATTATAGCAAAATGACTCACAATGACGTAAATAAAAGTTCATAATCATAAGCACTTAAATCATACAGAAAAATCTTATCTTGGCACATAAATACACGCATGTATGAATCCGGCTTAAAGAAAACATAGAAATAATAACTTAAAGACAGATATGATTGATTAGGCCATTTTTCTTGAGATGCATATGGTTTGTTGTACTCTGGTCGTCCAAGAAGAAAGCGAAGAGAATCTACTATCCCGACTCTGGTTGAGTGCGGGAAGGTTTTGGGATAGTGATATGCTTGACAACGCTGAAACCAGTTTTTAAGAGTGAAGGGGTCGATGTTGGCAATGCGATCCACTAAAGTCCCTCTGGGTGGTACATCCCATGAACAAATATATTGGGATAAGAAAAAAAGTTTGCAAGTCCCTGACTGGAGAAGAAATGTTAAAAGTTCGCCGGTAAAGAGATAACGTGTCACGATTTACAATATCTTTTATATAAGAAACTCGCAGGGCTGCCAGCAGAGGACTTGAGCGAGTTCGCTTCCCCGAGACCTATAATGCCTTAAGCATAGAGCTCTGGGCGGATTCCAATCTTTCAAAACTTGTCTTATTTACATATATACAGTCAAGACCAAAGGTTAGGGAGCGGACCCCGACAGTACTTCAAATATGAGATTTGACGTCTGAAGCTAAACCTGGATAACTCATACCTGTTCCAGAGTATCGGTACACTGAACGTCGTGCCTTGGAGATCCTGCTATGACCATCTGCCTTAAGATTATTTTGAAAAACAACGCCCAATAATTCTAAATTATCGACATTACGTAATTTCACAGAGATCCTAGGTTCCACGATGGCTCATGTACAAAAGTAGATTTTCCAGCTACCATGCAAACAGATTTCGTTACATTGAATGCTAAGCGCAAACTTTATCATAACAAGGTACTAAAAGTTTGCAGACCAATTTGCCTTGTGTATATTTGACTGATACAAGCATTAACAGAATTGAATGAACCCTATTATGGAGCACGCTATCACGCTCTTATTTGTTCTCCATTATAGATTCCCTGTGCAAATTACTTAGTCAGCACCTGTACCCTTAACTTTGTAATACATGTCTATCGACCTCATTTTGTTTCGTTTTCTCTCCTGAGTTTGAAGCGGCGGTGCATGTTTGTAAATTTATCTTCGGAAGCTTTAATGCTGATAAAACAGTCTGTCCCATTTTACAGTTCATATGGTTTTTGTATTGTATTGCCTTGCATTGTTTTGTATATTATGTATGTATTTATGCCTTTAACACTTCATATATTTATCATGACAATAAAACCGAATGTATGTTTTCTTTTCTTTTTTTTTTGTCAGTGTTTTAAACGTTGTGAACATGAGGACAACTCTATCGGTCTCCATCGGTACCTGAAACACAATCCCCTCTCCGTTTAGGAAGGATGCGCACAGTCTTTTGACCATAACAATATGCATATGAATATATATATATATATATATATATATTCATGTGCATATTGTTATGTTCAAAAGACTGTGCGAATCCTTCCTATATATATTATATATAATTATATATATATACTATATATAATATTCTATATTATATATATATATATATATATATAATATATTCATGTGCATATTGTTATGGTCAAAAGACTGTGCGCATCCTTCCTAACGGAGAGGGGATTGTGTTTCAGGTACCGATGGTTTATATATATATACTATATATATATATACTATATATATATATATATACTATATATATATATATATATATATATATATATATATATACGGCCTGGATTTGTCGACAGATGCCTTGCTGATATATGACACCCAAGGCTATAGATGACCAATACGCGGCTAATAGATGGCGAAAGCGGGCTGATAGATGAAAAAGAGGGCCTATAGATGATTATGGCATAAATTTAACAGCCGATAGATGGCAGCGTAACTCAGTAGGCCAACTACAATGGCTAGAACGGCGATAAGTCAATATGACAAGTGCATGCGCGTGCCCACACAACTCGCGCTGCAGCGGTAATTTGCAAAGTGTAATGACGTGAGTACATTGGGTTACTTCATGTTCTTCTCTCGCAACACCCCGGGCGTCCGCCACCCAGCAGGCCTAGGTGCTATATCGGTAATATATCAGTTATCACATGGTTGATTATATATCGGTCGGCCGTGAGTCGGCATTACAATATGCGCATGAATATATGAATGTTACCACATAGTTGATCATATATCGGCCCGCCTATGAGCCCTTGGGCTGTCGATCGTATTACAATATGCACATGAATACATGGATTAGATAGATTGTCCTGCGGGCTTATAGACGGGCCGATATATGATCGACCATGTGACAACTAAGACAGTAGAATCTCCAATTTAGATTACCTCCATAAATCTCCAATTTAGATTACCTCCATAAAGGAGACCATTTCTATATTAAGGCCACCAATTTACGGACCCTTTTTGGGGCCTTTTTGATTTATCCGTATATTAATTATATCCCCATTAAGACCACTCCCCTGTTAATACCACATTTTTCAGTCCATGAGGTGGTCTTAATGGGGAAATCCCACTGTCCATATATATATATATATACATATATATATATACATATATATATGTATATATATGACATATTGATATATATATATATATATATATATATATATATATATATATATATATATATATATATATTATTTATTTATTTATTTACGAAACTACCCTTTTACACGGGGGCACCACAAACCAGGGGTAAAATTGTGGTGCGTTCACATAGACATACATAGTCATTTAAAACATCAAATAATAAATATATATACAGGAGTAAAAATATAGTCACACTTTCGCCCTGCCCCCCGGGGCGGTGTGAGCGCTGACCTTACCGTCCCGGATCACAACCCACATCCAGCGAAAAAAAAAAGAGAGACGACAAACGGGACGAGGAGCGATCCGGAAAAATGCAGCCAACACACACACCTCCCGTGGGAGACTACTTTAGGGCAATATAAATGAGAAAATGAAACTAAAAGTATGTGATACTAGTTAAGTCCCGTCCACCAAGGACTTACGGGTAAACCAAGCTTCTTTAAAAATCGTTTGCATACACCATCAAAAATAATCCCAATTTGGTCGCCATGAATATTAGCTGAGTTACCAGAAGAAAGCACAATTTACTGTTGACGGAAGCGCCCATGAACTCCTCCCACACGTGCGTATAACCTGTGTCGCATAAAGTGGATTCGAGTTCATACCACAGTTCAGACGTATAGCATTGAGTGTTGGACATGTAAGCAAAAAATGACAAATATTTTCTAAGCTGCTACCACACAATTTACAAGTCGCAGATGATGCTAAATTCCATTTATATAAATTCTCCTGTATACCTAAACATCCAGAACGTGCCATAAACTTCAAGCGAGCCGATTCAAAATCATTCACTGTAAAAAGATATTCCTCCCGAAAAGAGGATCGCTTCAATAAGCTGTAAAAATGTAATGATGACCTATTGTCAATCTCGGTGAAAAAGCTCTGTATAAAGTTGTCTACACTCAGTTTATGAAATTTGTCACCCCACAGTCCATATTGACGGTACATCAAATTATCGAGTCCACGTTAATAAATATTTTCTTAATCTCCTTAAAATAAGGCCAAGAGGTACTGCCTCCCATTTACAAATTCATTTTCCATTTCCAGAAAAATTCTTTTACAAAGTCTCGACTCCGGAGCAAGTGTTTTAATCTGATGGAAGTACTTTATACGTATTTTGTCAAGAATAAAATTTAGTGGTAGCCAACCCAAATCCCCCAAAGTGGCTACCATTGCGGGTGTGCCTTTTATTCGTAAAATTGCACGTGCGGCTGAATATTGAAAAGATTTAACAGCTGTTACACTTTCCTTAGAATTACACAGCCAAACTGCAGACCCATGTGTCAGCGCTGGCATTATCAAACTTCTCCAGAGGCTGTCCCCAAATACTACTCTGTTCAAGTTTTCGTGGGCAGCCAAAATACTGCACATGTAACCGTTAAGACGGGTGGCTTTGGGTTTAACATATTGTTGTACATGAACACTATCAGCTAGATATTTACTGAAAAGTATACCTAAATATTTATACGAATCACATTCCGTTAATTCAATATGACCCAGCTTCCATCGCTTGTTTTTATCTATACGTTACCAATTGTCATAATGTTGGATTTATTACCGTTAAAATTCATTCCCCCATTTAGTAACAATATATATATTATATATAGTATATATATATATAGTTATATATATATATATATAGTATATATATCTATATAGATATCTAATATAGTATATATATAGTATATAATATATATATATATACACTCCAGGCAAAAACCGAGGTATTTAACATGGGCTGCTCTAAATATTAGTTTGTCTGGAAAAAAATGAGTGTCACATGGACTGTTATGTAACATGGACAGGATAGCTATGAGTATGCCTGAGTGGTTATACGAAAACAAACTGTCCTGGAAATGAAACGAAATGAAATAACAGCCACAAAGGTGCGAAAAGTGTGTCTGGCATTGGGGTGCCTATGGGCTTTATAAGGGGCCCATGCCAACACAGGGAACCATGTGAGTCCATATTGTCATGGCATAGGGATTACTCACAGGTCTCTGAATTCGACCATGGAGGAAAAAACTAAATGGAGGAACAACGCAGGGGCTTCTGAAGGGAAATGATATTCACCGCCGCTGCTCAATACACAATCTCTTATCAGAGTTCGCACCATCCTCACTGCTCGCTCTAAATATTGCGGCCGGTGCTGCGTGGTTTGCTTCGAGGCGTTTCCGAAGCGTTCAGCGTTATTCGGTTATTTCCGTCAAATATATATATCCCACCCTTCTCCTGCAACATGGCGAAGAAAGCAGATGATGACTGCACCGAGCCATTTTGTCTGTGTGTGTGTGTGGGTGGGTGAGGGGGGGACGCAAACGATGAAATGCTGGCTTGCAAACAAACCAAATGAGGTAGGCCCTACAGTGTGTCCATTTCCATGTAGTGTGGGGGGCATATGGAGTCCCGTGGGCTTTTGGTGAAGATTTTATAAAACCTGCTCAGGAATGTTAAATACATCTGAAGTAACAGAAAAAAAAAATGTTGGCACTTTGCCAACCTGTTAGATTCAAAATGACCGCCATTTTTCAAAATGGCTGCCAAATTTCTAATTTTTGTCCAATTACAGGTCCCTTAAATGTCCTTTGCACTATAAAGCACCTTATTTGGGTATTTATTTTCATAACACCCGGCTATGAAGTTGAATTTTTATCTTCAAATTGAATCTTAGTCAATTTAGCCTCATGTTTGTCTTAAAAGTATCAAATTATTGGATCAAAAGAATGTAGACCGAACCGAGATAAATTACTATTTTGAAACAATATTATCACACCAGTATATTACTACAATAAAGGGCATCATCATCTCCCTTACGAAGTTCATACCTGTGTGACTGGGAGACCTATTTTAAATTATTATCATTCTCACCTTCATCATTGTCACTCTCATATTGTGAGTTTACATTGGAACAGTATTATGAAACAAGTGTATTGCTACAATAAATTGCATCATCACCTCCATTATATAGTTAATATTTGTATGATTAAGATAACTATTATAACTATCATCGTTCTCATCTTCATCATTGTCACACTCGTATTGTGAGTAAACATTGAAACAACATTATGACACATTAAAGTGTATTGCTACATTGAATGACATCATCATCTCCATTACCAAGTTCATACTTGTGTGATAGCTATTTTAACTATCATCGTTCTCATCTTCATCATTGCCACTCTCATATTGTGAGTTGTGGTATCCAGCTGATGACTGTCCTACAGAGTGGAAGCTGGCCGTATCTGGTGATTGCCATATACAGTGGCAGTCTGCCATAGCAGTTGGCTCGTTCAGTTGGACAATGAAGATGAAAGCAGTTCATCATAATTCCAGAGTCATCAATATGTTGGATCTACTTTTGGTACTTCATGCAAAATCTATCATTTATGCCAGTTGAGCCGCAGGCAAGAAGTTCACCAAGATCAAACTGTAGTACACAAGAGATATGTGTACTGCTCTACATGTGCTGTACATGGCAATGACCAGCTAGTAGGATAAGCTGAGATGCACCTTGCATTATTATTAGGTGGGATGAATGTACTGGGTTGAGGGTGGGGGGAACCTCACGACCAAATTTAGTAAATTTCATTTTCTAAACACATAAATTCTGACCACAAAAGTTTCCATTCTGTTAGATACTGCCCAGATTTGATATTTTTCTAGTGGTTACCTGGGTGTTTAACCCACTCTGGCTGAGAATAGGCTAATAGAGTTGGTATGTTTTTACATTCGGCACATAAAGTGCTGGAGGGTATTGTCATCCGCTACATCGTCACTCCATCGGTTCATCAGTCTTGTCAATGTTACCTTGATATTTAAAAAAATATTCACCATAGTTGTACCAAATTTTCATCAGAGATGCAACTTGTAATGGACCAATTTGCTATTGAAAACTAGCATCCTCTTATTATTTTCAAACTTTTAATCAAACTTTTTACGAATTTATTTCAAGGCTGTCTGAGTGGCACACAAGGGGACGATGTTACCATATTATCTCCAAAAATATTCACCATAGCTTTACTAAACATTTGTCACAGAAGAACCTTATAATGGACCAGGTTCCTATCGAAAACAGGCTTCCTCTGATTTTTTCTTAACTTTTTGTGAAACTTTAAAGTATTTATTTGAAGGCCGTCTGAGTGGCGTCAACCCTGACGATGCTACCGCGAAATCTCTCAAACAATTTTGATTGCACCTTTACCAAATTTTTGTCAGAGATGCATCTTCTGATGGATCAGGTTCCTATTAAAAACTAGTATCCTCTTGGTATTTATAAACTTTGTATGAAACTTTAAAGTATTTATTTCAAGGCCGTCTGAGTGGCGCACAAGGAGACAATGTTACTATAATATCTCAACAAGGATCTATCGCAGCTTCATCAAATGTTCATCACATCAGAGATTGCGAAAAATTATGATAAATTGAATATATACAGAAAAAATTGACGGTGATAGGTTTGGGGAGAGAAGAAAACTAATGGGTGTTTAGTTCTATGGTTGAATTTTTAATCATTGACCGAGCGTGAAATGAATCGAGGCAGATTCAGATAATGTACAAACCCGGAGTATTTATGAACATTATAATTTTCTGTTGTCAATAAAAAAGATATTAAAAAGAAGCAAATTTCATTAAAGATGCACATTATAAAGGACTTTGTTCCTATTGAAAACCAGCTTCCTCTAATTATTTTGAAACTTGTTATAAAACGTTTGAAGTATTTATTTGACGTTCTCTGATCATGATTCAGATTCAGATTCTTTTATTCAACAATAGATTCAATACATTTCAATTGTTAGGTAATAATGACAGAAATATATATAAACAAATGCAAAACAAAAAATACGAGAAATAGTACATTATTACCACAGAGAACAGATAGTCAGGATGACCCAGCTAAGGACGAAAACATCCGCTCTCGCATGGGCCACCTAAATAAATGTACTTGGTAAGTTAACACCTTGCTTCAGGACAAAGCACCACATGTGTGTTAGGACAGTTGAACTGACTGAGACAAAGTTAACATAATCACATACAAATACACTTTATGAATCCTCATTACAAACAAAGCAATTTGGAATAGTGCAGGTTTCAGGGTATTGGTCTATGTAGAGTCTTTTAACATATTGAGATATTGAGATATTGAGAGAGAGAGAGAGAGAGAGAGAGAGAGAGAGAGAGAGAGAGAGAGAGAGAGAGAGAGAGAGAGAGAGAGAGAAGGATTCATCACAGCTTCATTGAAGACATGAAAAGAGATGACTTTCTATATAGTTGGCCACTTTTAGATTAGAGGACTAAACCCAAGAATTTATGGGGTTAATCAAGAATATCTAGAGGCCCTTGCTACAGTCATTGTGCAAAAAAGTCTTTGCAAATAACTGTGCTTGGATTGTGGCAAGAATGTGTTCAGTCTTTCAATATAAATGAAGACTCAGCAAGTAATGTAAAAGCACTTGGGGACACTATTTCTCCAAGCAGTTAGCTCATGCAGATCCACCCATCAGCATGCCCAGCACCATGCATTAGTCCTGGACCACCACTTAAGCTACTATACAGGGAATTATTCTATCAGCACACCAATACTACCATACAGACCTGCAAAATACATTCAAACAACGGGTAAGTTATAATAGGGAACAATGATTTTGAACTGATGATCTTGGATCAGATGAGGAAAAAGTATTGATCTAGACTAAAAGGGTAATGAGAGATATAGTTAAATATCAACAAGTTTTGATGCATAGATTATATGAATGCCTTTTTTATCATATCAGCCCATCTTGAAAGTTGGTTAGTAACAACTGGTGTGAAGTTTCAAGATTGAAAATCATGACACAATGTTGTTACATGGTTGGTTGGAGTATGATATATAATGCTTAGATAATGTTAGTTGGAGAATGTTGGTTCTTTATGTAAAATGACACAGTGGCTTGTGGGGGGGGGGGGAGGGAGTGGCGGGGGGGCAGCCATTTTGAGGAAATTGTGGCTATCTTGAATTGTGATAAATGACCAAAATAAAGGCCAAATTTAAATCAACTATTTTAACGCTAAACATTTATAAGAAACATGGAAAATATAGATCAAATTTTTCAGATATTTTAAATTTTAGTGTCTAATAATATTCAGGTTTAAGGTAAAAGACATGAATAATGTTCCTGGATGACAAAAGGTTAAAATTTTATTCTTAGATCTATTAAATCGTACATTTCGGACACAATATGTAACATAAAATATCATTATGTTTGGAGTTTGGCAGCCATTTTCGAAAATGACGGCCATTTTAAATATAACAGGTTGGCAAAGTGCCAACATTGTTTTTTATGTTCTTTAAGGTACAAATAACATTTCTGAATAGGTGGCATAAAATCTTCATCAAAATCCCACGGGACTTAAAATCATGCTATATGCTCCCACACTAATGTGCAGGACTGTCACAGGAAACTGTGCTGGCCGGGGACTAGTTCTGTCCGGAAAGCGACCCAAAAGAGCCTGGCGTATTATGCGAGACCCCACTGTCACAGCTCACAGCTAAAGCCAATGTTGAAAGTCCCACTCCCAGTCATTCCACAGCTGCCCAGCGAAAAGGTACAGTCACAATATGATTATTTCAAGACACCCGTGTATACACTATACGATACAATGGCGTATTGTCGCAGGTATTCAATTCCATTGGTTATTTATGCTACAGTCGATATTGAAAGGCTGTAATGTAAATATGTGTATTGTAAAAAGGTCATGATGTGTAGCCATAGATTGGCATACAACCAGATCTGGAAAGTACCTGTTCCCTGCATATTAGCCTTGAAAAATAAGATTATTTCCATAGGGATATAAATTCATGATTATCAAAAATAACCTGCAAGAGAACAATATCTTTTGTTGAGGTGCAGTATTAGATAATTGTAGATCAAGAAGATAGTTATTTGTCGATGACATTGCACTTGAAATCAATTCAGTGTTTGTTTTCATTCATTGGGATATGTCTGTATCTTGATATTCCTGCATGATTTTATGTAATATTGTGGTAAATTAACTGTTTTTAAAGGATCCACGGTCTTTGACATATCTGCACAAGAGGAAAAAGAAACATTAATCCAGAGGAGACACGGGATACTATTACAGGTATATCAACATTATTACATGATGGAACATACAGTCATGATGAAAAGACTTTTTTTAGTTCATTTATTTGCTGAATGATAAAAATGCTCTTACTCCTACAGTGCAAAACAAGACAAGTACCGATAAGTAATTGTAGTGTTTTCATGACAATTTGCACTAGCAGTCTATCACAATGTATCAAAGTGTTTAATTTATATATATATATATATATTCCTAAATTATATATGTCAAAATACGTTTTACATTTTCTTTCGTTCAGACAAACAGACCAACGGGAAAAGGAAGGATGCAGACAAAAAACTCAAACCAGATCAGAACACAAAGGTACGTAATATTTTGTCAGAAGGTATTATTAAAATGACCAGGCAGCCTGTACCTGTTTTCTTTTTTTACATTACAGTTGTTAGCATGATATTTTCTTCCATGTGGTAGGGTTTTTTGTTTAGGTCATCCTTAAAAAATAGTCTTTAAAATTTTTATGGATTTTTGACCCCCCCCCCCCAAAAACCCCTCCATACCTACTATTCACCATAAATCTAAATAATGTTGCAGCAAACCAACCATTATTTAAGTGTGGTCCTAGTTTGAGAAAAAACAAGTAACGATACAGGGGGTATGGTGCCGACAAGCTATTATGCTTCACACACAACCCTAAATGTATTCGAATATTTTCCTTTATAAACTCTTTAAGATAGCAGTATTGAAATGGACATTCCCCAGTTACTCTAAAATAATCCTCGAAAGCTATATATAATATAAATTTCACGACGTTGTTGCCATATAGTTTCCTCATATACCATGTAAGTTACTGTTCCATGGCCATACTTTGTAAATGTGTGTTAACCGAAAAGAAAAAAAATTTGCAGGTCCTGTTGCTGACAAGGCAGTAATATTTGCCAAGAGCCCCTCAGTGGTCCAGACTGCAGCAACAAATGTGGCTAAGGTTCTCTGTGGACAAGTGAACTTGACCTAAGCTACAGAGATTATGCAGCTGGCATCAGCGACTACAGAGGGTCCTTCCAAGGCAAAAACCCAACTGTGATGCAATAATTGAACTGATTTGGCCACAGTTAGAAACTGTTGAAAAGGGGCCTGCCACTTCATCGCTGAACACTATGTGTGCAAAATTCCACAAACTCAGGTCGAGTGCCTCAACCAGATCACCTTTTCAACAGCTGTTTGTTGCCGCAAATGTACACTGGACAACTTACATCTTCGTTGTTTAATTAATGTTGCAGGAATTGATCAAAGTAGTGTTGTAGGAAACCATGAATGTACATAATCTGTTCCAGCCATGCTGAGAGCACCACCTCAGGACCATCACGAAGAGCAGGTTGTGCAATATATTGGTTTCTACATAGTAAGAAAACTAGTGAAGCATTATCAGTTTAACGACTTTGGTCATACTCTGAGAGGGCATATTGAAGGAAACAATGTTGTGTGTGAGTATACCGTCCTGGGATATATTAGACATATAGTCCAGAAGGCTAATCGCGAGGGGCCTGATTTTGATTGATAATGATATGTACATATTTTTAGACACACTGAGCAAATAGTGTGTCCAGTATAATATTGCAGCCTTGCAATGTATAACATATATCAAAGAATAACAGTGCACAGAATATCAGCAAAATGCTTCTGTCAAAACAGTTTCTTCTACAGACATTGAGTGTAACTGCAGGAACCATAGAGGATCATACGGACTTGTTGAAAGGGATCCTTCAAGTGTGGATAAAGTTGCGTATGAACTCCTTTGCTGCTGCATATATATACACAGGGACCAGCATGGAATGATGACCGACCCGATTGTGCAAGTCACTGAAAACTAAGTGAATGTCAGGTGCAGTGTGACAATGCACCAGTTACATAGCACATATGAATAATGGCAAAAAGGGACAAGTAAACACATTTTGTAGGTGCTCTGTGGCAATTTTATTGTCTTAGATACTAGTGTGTTTGAAAAGCAAGCAAATTTTGTTTGAGAGTTTCGAAAAGATGATATGTGGTAATCTTCCCCAAGGAGTAAAGTGTAGCAAATTAACTATATGTGTTGCGTTTAGGGTTGTGAGGAAGTAGGGAGTGTCCCCATACTCAGATGCATTGCATGCTTGGAGAGGACATATCCAGTAAAGCAAAGTGAATTTTATGGTGAAAAACATAAGCCTTAGGAATTTAGGGATAACTAGTGGACAGGCCAGGACCATTGATGAGCTTTAGCGCCTCCCTCGCTTGCTGAACGTGAGCCTACCCTAAACCATTTGCAGTTCAATAGGCATGTTCTTCTGGGAGTCCAAAATTTCATTGCAACACGTAATCTTGGTCCACATTATGGGCGGCCATTGCCATGTGGGTCAGATGGGCATCCAAGTATAGCTTAATGGAGCCTGGGTGAATGGGTTCAAGAGCTAAATGACCATACCAAGAGGTAAAAGCCCTAATAAGAACTAGACATACCTTCAACAAAAGCATGGACTGAAGGGTCTGCCATTTGTTTCTATTAGATCTGGTAACACCAAAATTTAACCAGTTCATCTTGGCAGGCATGCCGTATAAGCATACTACAAAATTTGAACAAAATACATTGTAAAATTTTGGAGATATTGTGGTAACAAACCCTAACGAACATGTAATTAGGCTGCCATTTGCTTAAATTAGGTCATGGTGACACAAAAATGTAATCACTTCATCTTGGCATGCTAGAAGAGCATACTGCCAAATTTGAGGAAAATACATTGGAGCATTGTGGAGATATTGTGGTAACTGGCCCTAATGAGCATGTAATTAGGCTGCCATTTGCTCAAATTAGGTCATGGTGACACCAAAATCTAATCAATTCATCTTGTCAGATAAGGTAAGCATATTGCTAAATTTTAGCAAAAGACATAAAAGCATTCTGTAGATATTGCGGTAATGAGAATGCACACATCCGGACATCCAAATGGACAGACATCCGATTGGAAAATCTGATGGACAGACACGCATCGCGACAACCCGAAAACAGAAAAAGGTCCCCTCTATGGGGCTGACCATCAAAAATGGGAGACCAGAGAGTCAGATTTCTAGTGGGTACCCAAGAGGTGCTAGGGATGGCTGGGTGTACTGCCCCTGGTCAAAGGGGGGGGGGGGATTGCCTCCACCTGAATGGCCACTGAGTGCATCTACATGGGAAAGCAAAGCCCCCGCACTTCTGCCTATGGAGAGTGATAACTACAGAAGTTGGTCCAGGGAATTAGAGGGGGGAAACCCAGGTTGTGGGACACAGGATACTGCAAGGAGGAAGGTGGCGCCTTTTCTTCCAGCGTGAGGAATAGTTCAAGTTTTGAGAACGAGGTCCCCACTCAGGCCAGGAGAGAGACAGTCCTGCAAGAGTGGAAGCTCCTCAAGCACCACCATCGAAACTGCCCAGGTATGATGGATCAACTGGTTGGATGACGTTTAAAGTTCCCTTTGAATGGTATGCCCGGAGATATTGTTGGATGGAAAGGGAAAAATAATGAATGTCTGCATGGGGCTGTCATGGAATATTGTTAGCTGCCTGAGGTGACTGTGGCGACTTACAATGCTACCAATCATAAGTTAGCAGATCATTTTGGTATCGGAGATGCTCCAAGCATCATGTGTAAAAAACTCCAAGACCTCAGGCAGGGCAAACAAACAATCGAAGAAAATTGCACAAGTTGGTACCTTTGGCATATCCTGCTGTTGATTGATTGGTGCAAGAGGAATAAGCTTTTGATGTTTTCCTTAAAGGCTATAGGGACAAGGATGAAGCCTACTCAGTTATGGTGCAGGAGGCAAAAACCCTTGCAGAGGCAGAAGATAAGGTTCGGGCATGGAAGTGCCTTCATTTATGGGAACCCAAGGGATAACTCAGTCGGAAAACCCAGGATACAGAAAGTACATTTTAGTGAGGACCTATCAGACTCTCATGGGAAAATAGAAATGCCTGTTTGCCAGCATGTAGGGGCAAATGTTAGGACTCCAACTAATCAGGATGCTGCCTTGGTAGAGGCCATTAGACAGAGGACACAGCAAATGGCCCATCAAATGACCCAACAAATGACCCAACAGTCCCAGTAAATGTCCCAGCAGTTGGCACACCTCACCAACAAAATAGGACAAGTTCTTGATCTTAACATGGGAAGTATGAAACAGGGTAATGCAGTTGTTGAGAACATAGCACCCAGCAGGGAATCTAAATAGTGCAACACTTCTCCAAGTATGCGGGTGGAACAAAATAGTTTTCGGGGGGGGGGGGGGGGGGGTCATGGCCCACTGAAGATAAGCTGAGGAGTGCACCCCTGTTTGCAGGAGTGGCCCAATAGGTGAACAGCGGTGTTATGCCTGCAATGGACTTGGACATTGTAAGTGTGATTGGCTCAGACCATTGGCAGGTAGTCCCAGTTCATGAGGGAAGTCAGTAAACTCCCACAGGCTGAGACCCAGCCCCACTAGAGCTTCAAGGAGTGAGACCACAAAAATTGGCTGAGCTGTTCAGCAGTCCCAGACCTCCAGAGTTTTCAGCCACATGTGGTGATCAAATGCAGGCTTGTGAGTTGCCTCAATGAGGCAGACAGGTCCAGGTAGGGCTTAGAGGTTTAAATCAGAATGCTAAAGACACATACAAGGCAGAAGCATTGTAGACTGGTGGATGGATCCAGGAGATCCCATGTCAAGGATTGTGATCTTGACAGAGTTCAAGAAGTAGAGGCACTCCAGATGGGTGAGTTGGACCCTGGGGAGTTTTATGATAAGATCGTTGTAAGAAGATAGAAGTAGCCCAGGTGGGAAGTAGGGAACACTCTAATTATGGAAGCCAGTCTCCGAGGGGGTGAGCTCTCCTTGGCCCAGCAAATAGATGTGTGGAGAGTTGCCTCCTGATACTGCCACTGACTCGCCATGTACCTCTGAGAGTGAACTACCATCACAGCATGGTGATCAGTGTGAACTACCACCTCACATGCGAAGATTATGCGCTGAGAGTGGTGGAGGGCTCTTGGTACCACAGGGCCTTACCTTTACCAAAGGCCCTATGTTTGGAGCCATTCCCAGCTGGAAGATGCTGGCACCCAAACCATGATCAGTGGGGACATAGTTTCTCTCATGAAATGCCCGGGCATAACCAGGACAGTAGTGCCTGCAAAGATGCCCTAAGAGACTGAGGGAAGGTAGCTCCTGGGAGTGGTTTTTCAGTGGACAGGTACGGAAAAGACTCTCAGGCAGGACCAGCATGCTACAGAGGTGTTCAGGGAAGCACCCCATGGGAGTTCATTGGGAAAATGGGCAGATGGGGAGCTGAGTGATCTCAGAAAGCTGGGCTAGTGTTTCCGAGATGAGGGAATGGCTGTCACTCCTCCACATTGTTGTGGGACTGCCACATCAACCATCATGAGAGATGCTTCAAATAGACCTATCCAGCATCCGTCAGAGGATATGGATCCATGGGTAGAGGACTCGGCCCCACCTCACAGCCAGCCATTCAATCACAGTGCCTGGACAGAGGACTTCATGCCTTGACAAGATATTTGCCCTGGTTTGTGTATCCAGATGGCGTGTGGTGTGTTTGTTGTGTGCAAACTGACTCCCCATTGCATCTTTGCTACCATTCTAGAAGGGCACATAACAGAGAATACACCTGAACAGAGCCCAAATAGTGGCAGGACCTTATGTTTGGCCTACAGGAGACATTTGCCAGCATGCTCAGGGTTAGAATTAAAGAGATTCCAGCAGAGGTATTGCATCGGGAGTGGTACGTGAGAGGGTCTGGTGCATAGGCTGGATTTTTGCAGGTTCCAAGAGGTAGATTTCCTGCCACATGACCGCCATGTGCCTAGGACACTGGGTCGTATCACTAAGCTGCATGACCTGGTGCACTGGAAGCAGGTATTGACCCTGGCGAGTAACTAATGACTACTAGGACTTCTGAAGGCTACCATGGGCAGAAATGGTAAGTATGTTGTACCCATAGGAGAGCAACACCTTTTACCTTGCTCTTTGGGAAGTTTAAATCCATTACTATTTGGTGACCTTAACTGGATGAATCCACACAGATGTTCTGTGTGGCTATTTCAACAGTTGCGTCCAGGTCACTTCTTTTTTGACAGATATGAGTTAATTGTGTAAATGTTCCGATGTGGTTCTGGCACATCAGAGACATTCGTCATGAATATTTTGTACCAGTAATGTGTGTATTGCACACAAACAGAGCTTTTGTGTTTTATTCATGATTTGTGGACACTGGAGGCATTCTGTGCAGTTTTGCATGATACATTAACTCTCATTTAACTCAGTGATGGGTGATCTCAGTTTGTTTGGTAAGATGGTCATGCTTCATGTGGCATGTCTGAATGTGTAACTATCCTGTGCAACACTTCTAGTTGTTATATAGTATAAAGATTAAGCCAATGAACATTGTGCCCACCCTGTATTTTCTCTTGGTAGTCATTTTCCTGTGAGGCACAATGCTGTGTTGGCTTGCAAATTGTGTGAAAGTTGAGTGGTTTCCCTTGACTTCTTAGTGACATCAGGTGCTCTCCACTACCTTTAGAGAAGTGGAAATAATTAAGTTAAGTTGTAAAGTTTAAGATTCCCTGAGGCTGCATTCTGGAAAGTGCAAGGTCCTTCAGTATACAGATGTCTAGTTCACTTGCGTGGATGCAAGGGGGGCAGAAGGGGGTGGTGCAGTGACAATTATCATAGAGGAAAAGCTTGCTTGGGAAATGAAGGGGGTGCCTCCCGTCTCATCCTAATGTGCTGCATCACACCACCTGCAGCCCTTCTCATTGGTTGGCAGGGCCCAACAGAACAGAATCTCCTGGGAAACTAGTGTAGGTATGTCAAAGCGCTGAGCTCAAGCTTGAGGATAAATTTACAGTTTCACATGTGGATTCATTTCTCAGTTTGTGTCTGGTGAGCAGCAAATGCAACAGTACCACCACTTACAATCAACAGGAGACTGCTGTCAGCCAAACTGAGATCCCCGGCTGAGGTCATACCACCCTGCCATCTGCACCCCTCTTGGTCCAGCACACAGTAGTGTAAGGAACATTCTGACTAGACCAGAGAACAATGGAGGAGTATTTTATGGGTTGGACGAGTCAGGAGATTTTGTCCTGATTTCCCTGATGTGAGGATATGGATGCTTGGTTGAACATGACAGCTGCAGACGAGGCAGCATGTTGAACTTGAAAGCAATCATGATGACAGGAAGCCCAGAAGTCATCAGGGTTAATAGGACTCTAACAGGCCAGCACCACATGAATGAGATCCTGCCAACAGTCCCACTAACTATCACCGAATTGTTCCAGTGACATCCTGGATAACTGTTCCAGCAAGACAATGTTATACGTGGCCACATACTGCACGAGTCAGCATACAGTATCTTCAGCAGCACATCATCCATATGTTCCTGTGGCCAGCATGATTTCCTGACCTGTCCCCCATTGAACATTCATGAGATGTATTTGGCTGTCAAGTCAGGGACGAGTACAACCAAGGAGTGGTAGCTGCATGGTGTGACGAACCGGCAGCCACCCTGACCCAACTGGTACAGCGGCTCAAAAACCAGTGGACCCAAATAACCTTATAATTCACCATCTCAGATAGGCATGATCAGTCACAGTTTGACCCCTCATTGAGTCAGAGGCTATTTAGGGATAAATTCTAATGAATTGCCATAGAAAGTCACAGCAGCAAAAACAAAAACTGTCAACAAACGTGTTTTGGGAATGACTTTGCCTTGGTAAAATTCTTTCTGGTATTTGTTGTTGGTGTGCTGAAAGTGCTATGGGATTATTTTTATGTAAATATCCAAAAATATTCCGAAAAAAGGGAAAATTGGTAGTGGTATTCTACGGAACTTTAGTGAGTGAATTTGGAGTTGTCACTTCCTGTCTCTAATGAAATGTGACCCCCATATTACCTTTGGCTAGCTACTCTGATATATCAACTTGGCTTATTTCCCTGGTGGAGATAGACAAGCTGACCAGAAGCACACCAAAGAGGGTCCAGCCTTCCTTGAAGAGATGTGGTGCCACACCCACTACTAATACATGCAGCTTTTAAACAAACAAAAAGTCCTCCTCAGGTGTATGACATCTTCTGAAAGAGGTAATAAAAGCAATGGTATGATAAAATAAAGACATTCCCAAGACACATCCTTACACACATACCCAATGTTGATGGGGGTGGGGGGAGCTGTTTATATATATATATATATATATATATATATATATATATATATATATATATATATATATATATATATATATATATATATATATATATATATATATATATATATGTACTTCTCTGTGGAATGTTTAGATTTAGCAAAGCTCACTTATACATACAAGACAGTAAACACTTTCCTGCAGTAGTTCTAGACAAAGTCACCTCAGTAAATACATATGGATGAACACTCACACTTTGTGGAATGCCTTAACACAGCTATCTCACTGCATTGCAAGAATGATGGATAAACAAGTAAGATATATACTTGCCTGTCCCTGTGGGATGCCGAGACACAGCCTTCTCACTGCTATATGTTTTTCAAATGCCCTGTTTGTGTAAATTTTAGTCAAGTTTTGCAATCTGAGTGCGTCATTCTGTCCTACTGTTCGCTCTATACGCTTCCTCTCCAGTGCTACATCTTCGTCCTCTTCCAGCACAGGCGGCAGCTTCTCCTCCGCTGCAATTCTGATAAAACATTTCATGTGTATACATCATATATCTTTCTTTGTAACTCAAAATGGATGTTTAAGTGGCACACATTAATGTCAAGGTTGTGTTTTTAGGCAAATGGAATTATAAAATTCTATAAATCTACCAGCTAATGTCAATACTGTACATGTGGAAATATTCCAGAGTGCAAAATTTCCCGTTTGGTTTCAAAATGAAAATTTTGAGGTTGGTTTTCATTTTGCCTGAATCTGATATCCACAAAGACAACAAACGCTTACACTAGAGTGAAGTATCATCTGAAATGACACAAGAAGACGCACCCCCCCCCAAAAAAAAAAGAAGAGTAGAAATATTCAGATGTGACATATTTGTGTCGTGATGATAACATCATGTCCAAAAAGATGGTCATCTTCATACCCATAAACCTTAAAACGTTTGAAATGCCTGATGCAAGTTGCGGGATCCCAAATTATCCAGTCAGTGGTTCAATTACAGTCAACAATATATGACAAAATAAATAATGAAGTTTATGTTCAGCTACACATCCTTTATGTCGAACAATATTTAGCAAAAAATCCAGGTTGTTCTACAAAACAAATAGGCGGAATAAAGCATGCGTGGTGTGGAAAAACATAAATTAAATGTAGCTCTTGTTGGGAATCTCAACGGTCATAATCTAGTGAGTAGTTCCATAACAGTAGTTTTAGAGAAGACCATTATTAGTAAAATCTATCTTGGTCCATGAATACACATGAGGTAGGTCGCATGAAATGACAAGATGTGATGCAGAACCCCTCTGCACACATTTCTTTCAATTATTTATACAACTGAAAATTAATTATAAATCAGAAAATCATAACAGCTTCATGCCCATGTAATATGATTTGGTTTGTGTCATGCATAATAACCATACAACATTTACATGAGTCCAATAAAGGATCCGAGAAAAATGCTGCACAAGGCACTGTGGAACACCTTATACATACATTACCAAATGCATGAGCACCTAAACAATCTGAACTATTATATTGGCTTATGAAAAATTCACACTAAAATCAGGACTTGGTATTTGTACCATATCCAAGTAACATGTGGCTCACATCATGCCCATTCATCTGGCAACAAAATTTGAAACAAATCTGACGAGAACTTGAGACCAGTTGCGGATACAAGGTGCAATTTTCGCTGTGCCTGCAATGCTGTTATATATATGTATGTATGTGTGTGTGTGTGTGTGTGTGTGTGTATAATGTATATAATTTTAAAACTAGAAATAACAGCACTGCCATAACTTATCATAAGATCTGTCTAGCATCAGACCCAGTAGTCCTAATAAGTTTCAAATGAAGCTGATTGAAGACTTGACACTAGTTTCGGATATAAGGTGTAACAGACAGATGGACGGACAAGAGGAACCTTAGTTACCTGTTGCGGGAGTATGAACAGCGTAAAAAACTACTTGGCTTAAAGTTGTCATTGACTGTGCACAATTGGATAAAATGTGCACACAGGATATAGATTGATGCCATGGAGGTGAACTGCCAGGATATTTTGACTATTGATTAGGGAATGACGCATGCCCGGCTATTCGAACAGCAATCAAGACCGCCAGAAGCATATCTTACATTTTTTATGGATCTGCAGAACCGATACTGACACAATTTAGTGAACTGGTATGCAACCTCGTACTGTAGAAAGTGCTTTTTCGGAGGAAAATCTGTAAAAGCCCTGGAGGTTACACTTCCCTTTTTTCACTTTATGGACTTGGATCAGTCATGGCATATGTATTGCTAGGCGTGATCAGTTTCCGCAGGTAATTAACTGTGGCATGAACAATGGGCCACAAGCAAGGCCTCGAACTTACAGAGCGCACCATACCGACACAAACACACAAAAAGTCTAAAAAAGCACTATAGAATTGTTTGGTAACGTGGCTGTGGAAGTCTTTCAGGCAGGTTTGGCAAAAGGATGACGACAGTACATTTGCAGAACACAGGAGTAAATATCCCAGCACATTCAAATGATGAAATTATCATTTTCATTGATATATCACATGTAAATCATCTAATCAAAATTAACATAACCAAAAAACAATGACAATAAAGAATAAAATCCCCGAAAATTGCTGTAAATGACCATATATCATCCAACCTATGTCAACGATACCAAAAAGAATTACAACCGAGAAGAAAAATCCCTGAAAAATGACTGGAAATGACCATATATCATAACCCTTATTAGCATATGCTTTACTCAGTCTTCAATCCTGCAGCACAGAAAATGTGTAGTGGGAAGTTCTTGGATTTTTGCACCGGATGATATTTTGGCGGCAAAATAGTACTTTTGGAGTCATTGTCGAAAGGAACTTATTAGAGATATAAAAAGGCGTAACGATTCCACGAAATCCTCTCGAGAGTAAAGCCCATACTTAGGACGTTAGAGATAGCTCACAAAAGCTTGTCGCTACCGGAAAAACTCTTATTATTAGATTCCTTAGTGACTCGAAATTATGACCACATATCTATGGACAGGGAAATTAACGTGAGTCAAGACTCCTCCCACAAGTCGCAGGGATTTCAGTTTCCTCCAAGTCATGTTAAGAGCAAACAGAGAAGAAAAGAGGAAACACAAAGTGATAACTGGTCGAGTGATAACGGCTATTGGGAGCTGTAAATGCGCTCCTGAGCCTTGCAGGGATTTGTTAATTTACATGGCAGATCTCAATACTGAAACTCAAGATCTACCGAGATATATGTGTGATTCTGGATTTAAACTACGGGCATTGGAATATATTTCTCATTCTCATGCCAACCACAAATCATTTAAATTAACAGTATCTCAGTCTCAATTCAGTGATCTATTCAGTAACACCTCGTGGCCTTTAAGGGTCAAGGTGAGGATTTATGTCCCTCCTAGACATGAGAGTCTGGAGGTACTCACGTCAAAGTTTATCTCATATCTCTTATTTGCTTCTTGTTTACGTTACATATCTTACGGTCTCAACATGCAACTCACACAGTCTAGGCGTGGGGAGATTTCACTACTAAAAAGTGTAACTAGTACAAGAACACTGGCTGTTTGATAAATATGTGTGCTTGAAATTCGTTTATCCCAAATGCATATACATGAAATCTCTGGTATGACAAGTCATGAATCATTACAAGGAAGGCCCTACAGGGGTGTCTATTTTATGGAAACAATCTCTCCAGTTTAAAGTCTTTCCCGTTACATTGCTATGTAAGCCAGTTTGCGCTGTAACTATTGATATTCAAAATCAGAGAATTTTAATGGCTAACATTTATGTCACATTGTCAAATGCGACACCTTTAACTGTACTCAATATGAAAACATACTTGATGATATTTCATATAAATTTCATGAGTTAAACATTGATATCTATATACTTTTAGATGCTGATTATAAAACACATTTCGCATGCTTTAATTTCACCAACACTGCCCTGTTCACATCATTTCTTGAACGTAAAAGTCTACGCCGTTTACTGTTTCACAGTAAGTGTAATATTTGTTATACGTTTGGAAGCAAATGCTACTGGCACAGATCTCTGTTTGATCACTTTATGGTATCTGATAATTTATTTGAAAATGCGTCCCTTTATCAAGTAAGAGTGGCGGAGATAATTTGTTTGATTATCCTCCTGTAACGCTGAAAATTAATATCCCTGTTGAGAATTCTCACTGTTTGGATAACTACAAGAAAACCTATATGGTACGCAGCTACCGCTGAAAGTATTCAAATGTTTAAGTCATTATTTGATGCAAATTTAAATCTTTTTGAAATCCCAGGGAATGGAATCAATCTGTTTTGTCGTAAGCATGATTGATATCAACATAAGCATGGTGTTTAATTCTTGTGTAGATGCCGGATACAACAGCTCCATGTACTATAATTCCAATGCCCCGAAAGTTAAACCGGTCTAGAATGAATTTGTTCACCCATATAGATGAGAATCCTTGTTCTTCCACATTGGGAATCTTGGGCGATATAAGATATTCGAGTTGATCAAAGTATCATTATGTACTACACTTGTCAAAAACAACGAAGAAACACGTGAGTCTAACAAACTGGCAGAAGCAATGTTTAACAACAAGTCAACCAAATTTCGAAGCACGATCGATAAACTCCCGATATATTCATTTATCATCATTATTATCCTTTATGCTGAAACATGAGTATGCTCCAGATGGAATACTTAATATTTTTCTTCACCCTATTAATCAAAAAGAAACAAACAAGCAAAACAAAATATAACAGTGATTCTGACAATTATAGAGGGACTGCTTTGAGTGGTATCTTGGGAAAATGACTCAGTTTGGTTATACGACAATCAGCATGTCCTCAATTCCACAAAACTACAAATTGCGTTCAAGCAAGACGACCCAACAACCCAATATTATAAGAATGTGTAAATTATTACATTTACAATACGCGTGGCACCGATGTTTAGCTTCTTTTCTTAGACGCAACCAAAGCCTTCAATCGAAAAGAATATGCGACGTTATTTAGTCTTCTTTTTCAAAAGAGAAATGGGTCCTGTTATTGCCGGATTTCTGCTAAACATGTATTTTAATCATTGAGGTGCGGTTGTATGGCGTAATACATATATGGAAACATTTAAACGTCCATCACGGTGCAAAAATGAGATGGGGTTCTTTCCCCTGTATCATTTGCTCTATACACAGAGCAATTACTAATGCACTTGAAGAAAAGTGGCCTCGGATATCATGTAGTCCATCTTTTTATGGGTACCCTTGCATGTGTTGATGACATTGTCTCATTGGCACCGACTATGTCTTTTATGTCAAAATGTTGAATATCTGCTCTGACTTTGGACACTTGCAATCTAACTAAACGCCAACATTTAACCTTCCGAAAAAATAAATTTGTCGCAATACATCTTGATACATCTGCTATGAAACATTTACATCAATGTCTACACCCTAGTAACCCTGTCTGTGCAAATTCAAACAAGGATTGTATAAAAAAAATCGACAAGTCGATTTCTGACAGAAGTCAATATTTTCATGACTCCCTTTTCAAACACATGCCCTGGTATCAAACATAGATTACTTAAAACCTTCTGTATGTCGCTGTATATCTGCCAACTGTGGAACTCTCTAGTAAAGAAGTAGACACATTTTACACAGCGTGGCGCAAAGTAGTTACATTTGTGTGGAAAATCCTTCACAGGAGCTCTAGTTAACTGCCAATAGAAATATCCTACACAAATGGTTCGGTGAATTTATATGTAAGGCACCTATCGCAAGTGATAGATCAGTCAGCACATATAGTAGCTTAGTGATAAGTGGTATACAATCAGATGCTTGCAACTGATTAAAATAAAAGTGCTTAACTATGTGATTGATCGCTATAATTTATCAATGGAAACCCTCTTAAGAAGTCTTAATCTTTGGAACCAACAAAACACAAATACAAAATAATGTACGCACAGCTGCATTTGTGAGAGAACTGTGTGAAGCGAGAGCTGGGAGGCTGCAAACCAACCTTCTACCATTTAGATTGAACGAAATTATAAATTACATTTGTACATGCATTTCATATTGACTCTAATCAATGTATTACATTTTTATTTTTGATGAGCTCCTTTCCATTACTCTAATGTAGGCCTACTTGCTGAGCACGATATATATATATATTGTCCATATTGCACACGTTCTGTAGAATTTTGACATAGGCTGTAATAGCCCAAATAAACTAAAAGGTCTCCAGCGGGTAACTACTTAGAACATGTTGCGGAGCTTATATATTATGTGAGCATAGAAGATAATAATGATGATAAATGAATATATAGGGAGTTTTCTCGACCGTGCTCCAAAATTTGGTTGGCTTCTTGTTAAATATATATATATATATATATATATATATATATATCGCGTTTCTTATGCCACGCCCGCAATGGCCGATTTTATGACTCGGACCATGGACACTTCCGCACAGACTAAAATAACATACTGGACAACTTTGGTTGTTAACAGTACTGGTCGTGACTATGGTTTTACTCCACATCCTTAATAAAGAATGTAAATAAAATATCTTATCTTTTTCTTTATTATACACGATTGCCATCCTTACGTTGCCTACGGGTACAATTCGGAAAATTAAATACATCTGCAATATTTCTTCCTGTACAGTATTTGAAAAACATCAATCATGAAGCATGCAATTCTGAATGGTTACATCGCGCAAAATGATCATAACATTAAACACAACTACATCCAGTTAGAGTTCTCTCAACGTGTTAAATTGTTACAGCGTACGACTGAAAATGACTTGAGAATTTCTAATCATTTACCTTGGCCTGATGAAAAAATTATATTCGCAAAGAATCGTAAATATAAATGCCCCGATGCCAACTGCTGCCATAGCAACCAGTTGTGATCCTGTCATCGACCAGTGAAATGGACCTGGTTGTTTTTTACCAATGATATCCACCATAGCTGTAACCAGTTAAGTTAGATGAGCTGATTTTGTTCATATGTATTGTGTATAATGTGCGTGCAAAAAGTTTTATTCGATATTATATTAAAATTGTAATTCATGCATCGTTCAAGACTTTTCTTGCGATCAAAGTTCTTGAGACACACAAACATAGTCGTTAAAATTTCAACGAACAAAGATTTATTAATTTAGCAAATATATGTTTAAGTATACCACATGTGGTTATTCAATAATTCTGCCCACATTTACACAAATCAGACAAACATTAAATGAAAGACCCGTTTTGAAATTAAATGTCGACCTCTACACACATGATTGTGAAGCTACAAATAGAATGTTTCTGTGGCTGAACATCAGCGTCAAGAGCCCGCTCTGCTAGACAAAACTAAGTGTGTGAATAGGTATGAATGAAGAGTAAAGAATTTCGAGAATGACTGTAAACTGCCTCTGTAAGCCTTACGCATAACAGGTTCCAGTGTGCGGTATAGATGTATCACCATTAGGTCTACGAGTCCCTGACCCAGGCAGAAGTTTGGTAACACCATAAAGGCTTTCCTTACTACATCAGAAACGTCGCTGAATGTGCCGCCGTTCATCTAAAATGAAGTAAAATTTCTGCATCTTACTTATATTTTGCAAGACTATATTCTTTTCTAAATCTAAGTGTTAAGTCAGACTGGGTGCTACAATACAGATGTATAATAACCCTCAAAATATTAAAGAGTACAGACACAACAGGGAAATACATTAATAATATACGAAAATGACGAGTGAAAAAATGGTGAAAGTATCGCTTGAACACTGTAATGTCATATATTCTTGATATTTCCCCAAAAGTCAGTTTGATAACCTAAAAATTTGAAGAGGTACCTTCTTTACACTGAGACATGAATCTCGCAATGTCAAATTATCTTCTCACCTTGATCATCTTGAGGCGATATGCTTTATGAATTTTTATGTAAAGTATACTGATCAAACAACAGTATAGTGATCAGTTTCCATTGACTAGACACTAGCATGGTATTCTTGCCCATGTGAGTTCTGATATTCCTAAAGTACATATACTTACACCAATGCTTAATGGCCTACACAAAAAAACAGCCTCGAACGTACCTTTAATCGTCACAATAATACTCACTTCAGATGCAGTTAAATCTATTTTGCAAATGGAGACAGAGCTTTGATATCAAAAGCACACATAAATTTATATTCAAATTCCCTCGAATTGAACAGCTTACAGTTTTAACTAAATACAATGAAAGCAAAATTAGTAAATTGTTTTTGTACCGGTGAACATAATTCCAGTAAAAATTCTGAAAGAAAGTCACGCAAAAAATCTGTAACACGGAGAGTATATAAGAGCGCCGAATGAACAACAAGTACACTTCTCGCACTAGCGATAATATAATAATTAAAGAATAGAACAAGAGCCCGTGATGCCTTAGTGATTTCTACCCATTTTTCGGACCTAATAAATTAGCTGAGTTTAACATGTTGCATTTAGTAGCAACGCGTATGTACGTACCGTTGCAAAATTATCCGCATTTATGAAGTCAAGAAATTGGAGTAAGAAGATAATAGATATGCTGCCAAGCCCGGAAAACAGATTAACTATGACCATCACAATATAAGACGAACTTGGCTCCTTGAATATGAACGTCAGGGGATACATCAACGGCATCATGGAGACCCTGAGGACAAAATACAGAAAGAAGTACAGAGGACTGATGCGATCGTGTGTTCAGGACATAAAAATGCACAGTCTGGTCGATTCGCTAAGTTTCTTACATTGACAAGCCTTTAATTTTTACATATACTTTACAATGATTTATAAATGATTTATTACATGTATTCTCTTGTAAGACTTTCGTTGACGGCGAATCTGCTAAATGGATGCAATACAGAATTAGAACTGTAGCCTATTGCAGTATGGCGGGTGTTAAAACAACAATATATATGCAACTGGCAGCATAATATTGTGATCCCACGTCTACATTATACTCTTTCTTTCTGTCTGTCTGTCTGTCTATCTCTTTCTCTCTCTCTCTCTCTCTCTCTCTCTCTCTCTCTCTCTCTCTCTCTCTCTCTATATATATATATATATATATATATATATATATATATATATATATATATATATATATATATATATATATATATATATATATCCATTCGGCGTAAATAATAACATTGTTAATGCACGACAAGTTTATATATATTTAAATAAAGCACGCCAGGGATGATAATATATATACATGTATAGCGTGTGTGTGTGCGCGCGTGAGCAATATGCAATGCTCATGCATGTATTGTGTGTGTGTGTGTGTGTGTGTGTGTGTGTGTGTGTGTGTGTGTGTGTGTGTGTGTGTGTGTGTGCGGGAGCAACATGCAATGCTCAATGGGTAACACTGCGCCAAGGCACAATAATGTCATCAATAATGGAATAATGAATTTTCTTGGCTGGAGTGATGTCATACTTCCCATACTCTTTCGTATCTAGGCTTATTCACACAGATGGCAGCACTATCGCGAATGGAAAAGCTTGCCTAACAACCATTAGGCCTACATTCTGCACTAAAATCCACTTTCTTAACGTTATCAAGACAAAGGTTATAAACTTAAACTATGTTATAGAGAAACACCATTTCCTTTTATTGTTTAAAGCTTTTAGACCTGCTGTGCATCGTTATTGAGATTCAATCACATTCTTGCAAGATGAATATAGAACTAAATACTCCTATTATCACTCAAAATTCCCCTTTGACATTTCAGCCTCTAAAATAAAAGAGGTCCAGTCCGACCAAGAGAATTCCGTTAGGTCTTGGGCCAGTAAATGAAACCTAATCGAGTTACATGTTAAATTGGCTATAATCATCAGCTGGTCTCGGACATTCAGTTTCCTGGACACTGTACCTGTTATTTTGCTCAAAGGTTACTTCAATGACGCTTACATTATCAATAAAAAAAAAATGGGGTCAACGCCAATTAACTTTTTTGCTACTCGCACATTTGTTTATCCTTACCTCCATAGTTACAGTTCCGAAGCAAACCTTAGTAAAATAATAGCCTAACAAGTTTTCTAGTTCACGGATTAAATGTCGAAGTGACACCCTTCCCAAACCCACAGATAACCAGGCATTTTTATTCCGAAATGGATAAGAGTTTCTCTGCTCCTTAACTTTTAATAGCCTGTCACCTGAGGTCCTGTATTCATTGCGGGACTGCACCCGCAGCGTATTAACTGGTCCAAGACCTATACAAAGCAACAATGAGTGTGAGGTCCAACTGTTCGTTGCAATAGTTGCAACGTTTCTTGTGGCACTGTTACTTAGCAATGCAACCTCAACTTTGCAAGAACATGTATTTTCAAAATTTTAAGTTTGGTGATGTTGATCAGTGACTGAAAGTTCTCCATGCATACAAACGGATGTGCCGACTTACCCATACATGCAAATAAGTGCGCATACAGCTGAAAAGTTTTCCCCATAGGAAAAAGCAGGAAGCGAAAACACCTTGAACATGAGGATACACACCACCGCAGGTATGCTGTAGTTTAACTGAAACAAACGTACAACATACGATGAACCAAGCCCATACGTTGTAGGAGTTCTACTGGTATTGGTGTGCTGCAGTTTGTCTTGAATAATACCCATATATTTCATGATGCCCATCGGTACTAGTTCAATGAAGTTTACCTGAAACACACTTGTACACCCCATGAAACATACTTATAGTGGTACGCAGTGTTTTTCCTGAAATAAGACCATGTATCGTATAATGAATACCATCATTGGCATGCTGTAGTTTAGCTGAAACAAGTCCATACATTTTTTGATACACACTAGTACTGGCATGCTCTATTTTATCTGAAACAAACCCATGCATATCATGATGTACACCTGCATTGGTATCTACAAAAAGACACTATATTTTATAGTATTACTCCAGTTGCATGTAATTGAAATGTTTTGAGGCGGAGATGCATGCATTCGCAAACCCGAAACCTTCTCAACCAATTGGATCAGTAAAATCAGTCCATATCGTCGCCATTTCACATGACAGTCACGAGATGTTGTCATATTTTTGGTCAGAGATGTACAGTGACCTGCACGTACCACATTCATATTCTATATGTATAACTTTATTCTGTTCTGCTCAGATCATCCATACAAATCTGTCAGCCGCTCTCGCATAGTTACGCCACAAGAATCGGCAAAAGAACCCCACGTCTCATTCGACTATTTTGTTGCACTACGTCACGCCCGTGCCAAGCAGGTAATGACGTTGTTCGCTAGTTTGTCCCTGCGTTTGATTTTCTTTCTTTCTTTTTTTTTTTTTTTTTAGATATCAAAATATCAAATAAATAAGAAGTCATGAAACACATCCATAGCTTTTTACTGTACTTTCACTGCTGACATATATGAAGCGGAAAAGCATATTTTTCACTCAATTCAAAACCCTCAACAACAGAATTCGCGACTTAAAAGTAACCTTTCTCAATTAAGTTTGATGTGCTTAGACTAAACATTTAACAACGGTACACAACAACAGTTGGAAGCATGTGATTTGCAGGGTTCATACAGGTCCTTGAAATCCTTGAAAGTACTTGAATTTACTACCTGCTTTTTCAAGGCCTTGAAAACTTTGACATTTTGCAATAATGTCCTTGAAAAGTCCTTGAACTAAATATCAAATAATGCACCTTCCTCCAAAAGTTAGGTCAGCTCGATCACTTCCTCTCCTGTCACTATAGAAACCCCCCAAAATGGACAACAAGACTCAAAAAAGAAAATCCATCAAGTTGGAAAATCCTTGAATTTTGGTTAAAAAAAAAAAAAAAAAAAAAAAAAAGTCCTGGAAAGTCCTGCAAAAGTCCTTGAATTTGAGAGCTGCCAAGGTGTATGAACCCTGGGTTTGGTTCAAAGAAATTTAATTCATACTATACGACAACAGGACCAAACTGTATATGAATCTCCTCGTGACATACAGATGAATAGAAAGAGAATGAGAGAGAGAGAGAGAGAGAGAGAGAGAGAGAGAGAGAGAGAGAGAGAGAGAGAGAGAGAGAGAGAGAGAGAGAGAGAGAGAGAGAGAGAGAGAGAGAGAGAGAGAGAGAGAGAGAGAGAGAGAGAGAGAGAGAGAGAGCGCTCACACGGACAAAACACGGTTCAAGATAGACGATTATGACGAGCCGTATATCAGACACTGATAGCTGGCGAAAGCCAAACAGATTAAGAGATTATGACGAAACATGACGCACAAGGTAGACGGACTTGAGTGTTTCTTTCGTTGTCAACTTTTCTGAAGGTACCGAAGACCACCAGCTACCAATTTGATTGAAACGTTTTGGACTTTTTCAGATAAGGAACACTCTTCAAACCCAAAAAAGGAGAGCTTTTGAAGTGAACGGGGCCAGTCTGATATATTCTAATAAGTTAATGCGAACATAATTACATTTGATTTAAACGTATTTTATTGAAGAATTCTGAAGTACATATATCTATTCAGGGTGGATTCCTAATTTGGGAAAAAGGCATTGCCCTTTTTAAATCCCTTTTGTTAAGAAGATGAAAGCGTGCACAGGACAGACAAGACACACAGTAACATACAAAGATGATATGGACATAAACAAGACAGACAGTTGGACATAGATTTGAGCAGTATCATTTAACTATCATTGTGTATTTATGAATGATATACAAGGATCGCATGCTCAAAGACCCAGGTAATCGAGATTTAGAGTAGAATAAATGAAAATTATGATAGAACTGGTTCGATACATGTATGGAACTTTGCATATCTAACCAATGCTGACAGAATTAAAGCGATTTGAAGCAGATATAAATTCATAGACAGCTGAAAAAAGGTCACTGTTTACCAAGAAAGAACACTCGGGTGAACCATATACATGTACATGTAACAGGGTTTGGACACTAAAAGGAGCAAGATGGGCAACTTTAGTATGTAGGAGTAGGTTGGTTATAGTTGGGACAAGAGAAAAAATAATTCGATTTTTTTGGCAAATCAAAAACTGATGGATAGTGTCTTTGGCAGTGTCATTACCACAATGATTGGATGTGTTTGTTTCTTGAAGACCCGCCAAATGAAGGTGACTGTTCAGCTGACCGCAACCCATGCGAAGTCTTGCTTGAAAAAAGTACGTGTGGCGGTTCCCAGAGACACGTGAATTGTATTTATTTGGAAGTTGGTACAGTTTGTTAACATAAGCTTTAAAGATAGATATGTCCTCCTTTCGCCTAATGTTCATAGGAATTTGATTCCAAAGACTCAGAGTCATGGTGGAAGGAGAAGGAATCGCCATACAAAGCCGTCGGTGCACGGTAGTGTGGGATGTTTTGCTGAAATCTAGCATTCTGAGTATTTATGGTTTGTGGATCATAAGAGATATTGTTTGACAGGTATTGAGGAACCCCGTGGGTCATGATTTTAGAAAAATTAAGCGATTTTTTTTTATCACGGCGCGACTTTAAAGTTTCCCACCCTGTTTCCAAGTAAAGTTGATGACAGTGTGTTCCCCCACATTCCACCAGTGACCACGCCGGCTGCACACAGCTGTTGGAAGCACGTGGAATAAAAGCAAACTAATTCAGCGTTCATGTCCATTTAAAACCATTCGACGTGGTTGTTTTTAGGCCTACATGCCAGTCAGAACATTATTTGTGGTCAATCGACGTGGTGGTTCCCATGGCTACGTGCCTGTGAGAACATTCTTTCTGGTCAGCCGACGTTATTATTTCCAGGCCTACGTACCTGTGAAAACATTTTTTTTATGGTCACCCGTCGTGGTTATTTCGAGGCTCTGCTTGCATCCACTCGTGATCCCGCCACCTGTGAGCGACGTCTCGTGATAATGACGATTACCCTCACAGGCACGAAAAGTGACTCATTGTAACTTACTTCGAACTCTCGGTGTTGACAAAGTACCTCGGGGGGAGGGAGGCAGTACTTCTGACGAGATCTTCACAATGGAAAATACTTAATTACTCCTCAGCGTGTGACGTAATGAAAATATTTCATTAATATCATTGAAATAAGAGCAATATTAACGTACATAGAGGTTTATCGCTGTGAATTGTTAATTATGTCTGGGTGCCAACCCGGACATATTGTTTTTCCTCGCATCCATTGCACCCAAATTTGTCCGAAGTTTTTCTCAGGCACCATTATTCCCAAAAGCACCAAACTTGCCATGGTGACTGACCAACCAATGAAATTTTGTTATGTGGTGTGGAATAGTCATTATGATTGACCTGTGATTGACCTGTGATTGACCTCCTTGGTGCTAGGCAACTATTTTGCATCCATACTTAATTAGCTTGAACCTGTCTCATAAGCAGCCTTCTATCCATGAATGCTAGATGTACAAGGTTTGGGTCTTGTAGCAAATTGGGGGGGGGGGGGGGGGGGGGCTCCCAACAGCTGTGATATGAGGCTCTCAATAAAATACAGAGAATCTCTTTCTCTTCATGCAAGAACACATCTTCTCCATGCTGCCATATGTACCAGGCAGGCTATAGTTCCCACTAGTGCTGCACAGAGCTGTCAGTGCACCATGACTAAAAAACTGGTATTCTAGCTGGTCTGTTTTTGCCTGAAGCTCTGTCAGTTTGCTGAGTTGATCAGTCCTAAGGGAACCAGGCAGAACAAGCCTGAGCGTACCCTCTGTTAAAAATAGACTACTTTACCAGACCCATCAAACTGAAGTATGGTCTTCCAGTCCTCAATAATTTTTTTTCCACAACTTTGTGAATTTTGAAAAAGTGTGTAAATTCGTGTCATCACAGTGGGCACTTTCGTGTCTTTGTTTTCTTGTAACCAGTGAGATGAAGTCTGTTTTTCATAGCCAATACTGATAGAGTATAGTGCTTGTCTCCGTTTACAGGTACATGTACATGTAGTTTCTTGAAAGCTTGTGCTAAAATTTGTTTATGTAATAAAGGAAGAAAGATAGTTTTGTATTGCATGTATACAGCTCCCCTTGATATATATGTATACACTGTACATGTATGTGTGCATGTATGAATAATGTACACGTACATGCACACATACTCATCCATATTGCCCAGGAGGGCTGACCCTCTAGAATTTCAAATTATGGGGCAATTTTTTTAGCTTGGCCAAGGAACAAGTAGTGTCATTTTTCAAGGATATATGGGGCCTTCTTGGACAGCTCCTTGTGCATATATTACCTTGGCCTGCTTTGTGTACATTCCTGGTACCAGTTCTTGCAGGTGCTCAAACTTGTCTTTTGGTGGTTACAATTGAGCACATTGGAAACCTGTTGAGAGCTATTGAGAACTTATATACCAAGTTTTGTTGAAAACTGCTGAGCACTATTGAGGGTTGTTGTGAAACACTAACCACCATTGTATCAGGCTATATATATATTGAGCACTGCTGTATCAGGCTATATATTCTAGCACCACATATATTGAGCACTGTTGTTGCAGGACACTGAGAGTTGTTGTATCAGGCTACATATTTTCTAGCATCACAATAGCAAGATACTGACAATTTTTGTAGAAGGCTAGATTGGAATATGTTGTACACTATTTACCAGTGCAAATAGCTCAAAATACCGTGAAAAAATACAAGGTCTGTTCAGTCATTATGTCTGGGCGCCAACGCAGACATACTGTTTTCTTCAAATTCTTCTTCTTTCTGCCACATGATTTGTCCACAGCTTTTCTCAGACACCGTGCAAGCCACAATATTTAAACTTGGCATGGTAACAGACCTGGTAGGTCATTATGTCTGGGTGCCAACGCAGACATACTGTTTTCTCAAAATACTTTCTTTCTTCTTTCGGCCACATGATTTGTCCAGAGCTTTTCTCAGACACCGTGCAAACTACAATAATTAAACTTGGCATGGAAATAGAGCTGGTAGGGAAGTTGACTTTCTGAATTGGAATAATAGACATCATCTAAAATTATGCAAATTAGGGCCTTTCTAAATTTTAAAAGCTCCTTATCTTCCAAACTATTGCTGAGAGACACAAAATTTTAATGGGCACATATACGTATGTGAGACCCGCCAATATAATGGGCATTAAACTAAAGTTGTACAATTTCAACTTATGCTAACAATGGGCATTGAAAAATTTAAAAGTTGAATATATCCGAAAGTACAATGGATAGAGATGCAATTTTGACTTCAATTTATAGGTTTGTGGCAATGAACCAAGAACCAAAGGTACAGGATTTAAATCTTGAATGACTTCAAAGCTATTATAGATAGAGGTGCCATTCCAACTTCAATTTATGGGTTCGTGATATAGCTGCATCCAATGAACCAAAATCAAAAATGGTTCAATTTTAAAAGTACAATGGATAGAGATGCAATTGTAACTTCAATTTATAGGTTTGTGGCAATGAACCAAGAACCAAAGGTACAAGATTTAAATCTTGAATGACTTCAAAGCTAATATAGATAGAGGTGCCATTCCAACTTCAATTTATGGGTTCGTGATATAGCTGCATCCAATGAACCAAGATCCAAAATGGTTCAATTTTAATTTATGAATATAAGATGAATACAAGATATTTTAACCTTGAATAACTTCAAAACTATTATACATAGAGGTACCATTCCAACTTCAAGTTGTAAGTAAGTGACAAAGCTGCATCAAATGAACCATAAACCAAAGTTGTAGGCTTTTAATTTATGCAAATTAGGCAAAAACACAAAATTAAAGTTTTTGAATCGCTTCAAAACTTTTTCAGATAGTAGTGTCACTCAAACTCACTTTATAAGTTTGTGACATGGCCACATCCAATGGAATAAGAACCAAAGTTGTAGTATTCTAATTTATGCAAATAAGTGTAGTACACTAAATTTACATCATATTGAACAATGGTAAAGTGTAGCATTTCAAACTGTTCTCATTTTGAAGGCACCCAAACATTTGCTGTGAAGCAAATCTTCCTTTCTTTAATTACGACCAGATCTGGCCACATTTTTTTCTAGGACCCTATAAATCCGAAAACCACCTAACTTGCCATGGTGACTGACCAACCAATGAAATCTTGCACCTGGCTTGGAATAGCCATGATGTTTAAAATTACGCAAATTAAGGGCAATTTAATATTAAAAGCTCCATATCTTTGAAACTGTTACTTAGAGACACAAAATTTCAATGTGCATGTATAGGTTTGTGACACCTGCCAATAAATGGACTGCAAATGAAAGTTGTGGAATTTCAAATTATGCTAATTAGGGGCATTGAAAAATTTAAAAGTTGAATATCTCCAAAACCATCATAGATAGAGCTGCCGTTCCAACTTCAAATCATAGCTTTGTGGCAAAGCCGCATCCAATGAACTATGAACCAAAGTTGTAGGATTTCGATTTATGCAAATTAGGTGAATATGCAAAATTTGAATCTTGAATAGGTTTAAAATTATTATATATAGAGGTGTCATTCCAATTTCAAATCATTGGGTTCTAACATAGCCGCATCCAATGAACCATAAACCAAAGTTGTAAAATACACAAAATGTAAATATTTTGAATTACTCAAAAACTTTTACAGGTAGGGATTCCATCCGAACTTCAATTTAATGGTTTGTAACATAGACACATATAATGAACCATGAATCAAACTTCTAGAATTTTAAATGATGCAAATTAGGTGAATACACAGAATTCAAATCTTAAATAGCTTCAAAACTATTATACACAGAGGTGCTATTTCAACTTCACTCTATATGTTTGTGACATAGGTGCATCCAATGAACTATGAACCAAAGTTGTAAGATTTCAATTTAGACGAAGACAATTACACCAAGTCTAAATCTCGAATAACTTCAAAACTATTATACATCGAGGTACCACAGCAACTTCACTTTGTACGTTTGTGACATAACCACATCCACTGAACCATGAACCAAAGTTGTAGGCTTTTAATTTATGCAAATTAGGCAAATACACAAAATTTAAATCTTGAATAGCTTCAAAACTACTGTAGATAGTAGTGTCATTCAAACTTCAGTTTATAAGTTTGTGACATGCCCATTTCCAGTAAACCAAGAACCAAAATTGTAGCATTTTACTTTATACAAATACGCAAAATTTAAATCTTGAATAGGTTCAAAACTATTGTAGATAGTGGTGTCATTCAAACTTCAGTTTATAAGTTTGTGACATAGCCACATCCAGTGAATCAAGAACCAAAATTATAGCATGTTAATTTACACAAATTAGGCTAGTACAAAAATTTAGATTATGCTGAACAATGGCAAAGTGCAACATTTCAAGCTGTTCTCATTTTGAAGGCACCCAGACAGATTTGCTGTTAAGCAAATCTTCTCTAGTTATAGTGGTAAATTTTACAATGTACTGTCGGAAATTAGTGATTGATAAAATGGTGACAAAAATCACACAAAAATACCAATAAATTTCAGTGCAGTGTTTCCATAATGTTGGATGAACAAATTCATCACCTTATCATCATAAAATGTAAACATCCATGCTCTCCCCTTGCGCACTGTAAGCAAACAGATAAAACAAGACGGAAAAAATACTGTTCCTTACAATATCCCATATGTAGTTGGATAGCCAGTAAATGAGTGGGTTAAGTCCACTGACGAATTGTAGATGCTTGGCCTGCGTAGATCTCTCATGTACGATGAAGAGAACAAAACTGGCCGGTATAAACGCCATGCCGGTTAGGGTGAAGATCGTTGTCACTAGGCTGGGAGTGAGAAGGCTAAAAGATAAATTGACATATATGTACCATGTTGTTCAACCCAATCAAGAGCATAGAGTGCTATAAATGAAGTCATCCGCGAAGTATATTGTACTGATGATGATAAATAAGCAGCAAAAGCTATCAGTATTATTCGCTATTAATGACTTCTATATCGATGATAGTTTTTTATCTACACTCAGTTGATTTTGATAAATCTTCCCATCAGAAACAAAGACTGTCTTTACAAAACAAAAAAAATTGAGGGAAATTAAAAACGAGCATTTTCTTATGTGCCTTTTCCCTGACCTACTGTCCTCAATCTGCTGAATAATCTATCCAGCTATCCCATCTAGTAGAAAAATAGATATATTTGGGTGATGCATATGGGTCTAGAATGACGTGTTGTTCGACCAAAGTTAGGAGGTGGCAGGAGATTGGTCAGATAAGAAGGAGTAAGATCATGGGTCATTTTGTAGAACAAGATTAATTTAAAATGTTTTCGACGATTAGCGAGGGTAGACCATTCGAGTTCTTGTAAAAGTTTGATATGAGAAGTGTGTCTTAGGGCATCAGTGCATATTTTTGCCGCGTCATACTGGATAGATTCAAGTAAATCTGACAGCCCTTGACCACAGTTATCGAAAAGGACACAACCATATTCCAGAATTGGTGTAACAATAGAGAAATAAAGCCTGACCAGGGTTTTTCGGGACAGTTTGAATTTAAACATGCAAAGGAGAGCAATGTGCTGGTTAGCTTTATTAGCGATAAGGGTTATGTGAGTATACCAAGATAAATTACTGCTAAGAGTTATACCTAAATGGGTGTGGGAGGTGGCCTCAGGTATAGCTGATGGACCAAGATGAACAGGTGGATGGTGACGTTTAATAATTTTGACAGTGAAGACAACAGATAAAGATTTCAGGGCATTGAAGCTGACACGCCATAATTTCCCCCAATTTTGGATATGTAGAAGGTTTCTATTTAAGTGGTGAACAGATTCCGTTGGATTTTGAACGATTTCTAACAAGCATGTGCGATCAGCTAAAAGCCTCACATCACAGAGAAGATCGTCATCAAGATCGTTGATGTAAACCAAAAAGAGAAGTGGACCTAGTATGGATCCCTGTGGTACGCCAGTTTCAATAGGCAACCAAGAGGACGCCTGGCCATGAATGACCACTCGCTGAAATCGATTTAAAAGATAGCTTTCGATCCATGAGACAATGTTAAGAGAGATACCTAAGTGACGTAGTTTAAAAAGGAGGCCATCATGCCAAACTTTGTCGAAAGCCTTAAAATATCTAGAAAAACCATACGCGTTTCTTTGGAATGTTCTAGGCCATAATGAATGTTATGGACAATATATACTAGTTGATTAATTGTAGAATCGTCCGCCCTGAACCCAGAGTTCTTGGGCGTAAGTAGATTGTTGTCAACTAGGTATTCATAAAGGGCATTGAAGACCAATCGTTCAAAGACTTTGGAGACGTTACAGAGCAAAGATATTGGGCAATAATTACTTTTAATCTGCTTGTTGGCCTTCTTAAGCACGGGGCATGTATTTGCTTTCTACCAGGAGTCAGGGAAATTGGAAAGGCGGAGAGAGAGATTGAAGATTTTAGTGATAGGTTTACAAATTGAATTAGCCATATTTTTTTAAGTAAAGTATTTCCTATGTTATCAGGGCCAGACGCAGAGGAGAGCCTAAGGGAGGAGAGGATTTCCCTTACGTCGTCTTCATCAACGCTGATATAACTTAGGCGTCTCAGTTCGAAAGGTAAGCTGGGGCAGGGGTGAGGCGTCAATATCGAGAGGGATTCTACATTGGCTTGCAAAGTTTTCATTGAAAATATTGCACTTTTCGGTGACACGAGAAACAATTTTTTCTCATCCTCGATGAGTGAACCTGAAAGTTTTACCCTACATACGAGGATGATTTTTGGAATTATCATCTTCTAATTTACTTGAAGTGCATATTATTATTTTTCAAATACACCAATGTGTGATAAATGGAAAGTAAGATGCTTATTTGGCAACATACAGAGAGTTTAAATTTATATCTGCTAATTCCTCATGTTAATCTATGGAGGAAAAAGTAAGGATCATGTAAAGTGACCGCAAGATGTGGGCGGTCAACCATAAACAGGGTGGGCAGCACCACCTTTTCGCAAATTTAGAACTAACCAACATTCAAGACTATGGTCAGTATGTTGAAGAACATAATGGGGTCCATGCTGCAATAACATGGGGTCATTATTTAGCGAATAGGAAAGAAGCAGGTCAACTTGTGGGTCAGCGTGAGTCACGTAACCTGCTTGGCCCATTCATCTCTGGCGGGCTCTCATTTCACTCTGCCGACAAATGCCAACGTGTTCATTTATGTGAATGAAGCTCCCATAATTTGCAATCAATTCGATGGATTTGTAGCATTTCTCAGCCGCAGATATTTAAGCTGTTTCCCTCCGCTACCCACATCTCCTCTTAGTCAATACAAAGATACGCTTACATGCCTTGAACTAGAAGTAGGCACAACTGATCAAGTGGTGTAACCTGACATCTCCCGATAGAGGATATATAGTATAGATGCTTTCAGTCGTTTAATCGTGTAACTGATATGGTGTAATAGCCTGACATCTCCCGACACATAAAAGACAGCAAAATCTGTCAGCTAGGTTACCCTCTTAAAAACGGTATTATCTTTGAACTGTTCAAATGTTCTACCTTTAATCGATTACACGCATGTTTCACTTTTCTAAGTCAAAGAAGGATCAGGGTTTTTCTTTTGCAAATTAATAATTCAAGAATGAACAAAAACTATTAACTTACGATATCATCATGTGCTGAACATTCAATGTCCCTTTCATCGGATGGTTAATGACGGTTATGCCTGAGTAAACAAAGGTACACACGATATCAATCGGAAAAGTTCACATTGTATGTGTCCTCGTAATTACATGCGCAGACCTCCAAATGCCATTTTACTACTTATTCAGAATTGCAATTTGAGAGAAGACGGCGATGATTGGTGCCTTTGGCTCAATGCAGATAGATTCGGATGTGGTATAACTGTTTAGCATCATTGAATTGCATGCGATTAGTTGAAATATGAGATGAACTTTTTACTTTCGCAAATTATGCAAGGAATTTCAAGTCGGCATTGTTGAATTATTTGCTGCCCAGAGATGAGATGAATTTTTTACTTGTGCAATTTATGCAAAGAAATCCACGTCAGCATCGTAGAATTAATTGTTACCCGGCATACAAAATATATTTCAAATTGGCCAGTTGCCAAATTGCATGGCCTATGTCATTTACCTGTAGTATTCAGTTGTTCGATTATTAGGCCTACGTGGTAGCAGTTTTGTTGTATGAAGATATGGAGTGCCACAATTTTTATGGGAGGGAAAAGTAGCTGTATCTTATTAAAGTTTGGGAAATGTGAATCGGATTTAAACTGACCAAAATATGGCTATCGACAACTACCAGATCATAACTATATTTTAAATGTAAATGTTAGTTATCCATTTCTCCCATCACTGTTATGAACTCAACACAACGCTTACAAGTGTTTTAACTTATCGCGGCAACATCCTGAAGTAAAAAGTAATACTTTGATGTTTAATCGTAATGTTCATGAAGAGTTCAGTATCATTCTTTACAGAACACAAAGAACACTCAGAATACCGTAATAAGACTGATTTATTATTATCATTATCAATCATCATGATCATTATAACTGTTGTTGGGGTTTTCTCACTGTTGTTACTGTCCTCCTCCTCCTCCTCTCTCTCATCATCATCATCATGAAGGCATTAATAGCAACACAACCATGTTTTACTTGCCGTATGCGGAGCGACTTCCCATAGAACTTCTATCAGGTAAATTGGCTCGTAATATTGCATTGTTGTGAACGTTGAGATAGGTACCGACAGAATGTTCTCCTTTCATGTCAAACCAAACCTGTGTTAAATTATGTGCCACTTTGGTTGAAGGTTATAAGTGATGAGACAATGGAATATGAACGGTTTACGATCAACTTACAAACTTTTTGTCCAAATTCTTGTCAAAATACTTCAGGATTTTTTTTTGGGGGGGGGGCGGTATCTGGTACCTATGACCCTAAGACAAATCATGAGTTTTATGTCACAGACCAGTAACATATTGAACTTATTACAATTGTGAAATAACATTTTCCATTTAAAATTGTGACCTTTCGAAAGTTCAGTATGATTGAACAGTTTCTCTTTCTTCAAGCTCTTCATATTCAGGTGTAAAGAAAACATCGGGGACACACGCACACACACACACACATACACACACACACACACACACCTCGTGTCATAATTTTCGATACATATTACCAGCTGCATAAAAACTGTCACCATTGTTAACAATTGATATAGACAAATATTGGACATCATTGGTCATTGCAAACTGACCTTGACATGAACACGTAGTGCCAAAAGAAGTCTCTGTTAGGTCAGCTTATATACTTGTGCACCCTATGGGCCAAAATTGCAAAAACCTAAAATAAATCGGTGTTGGCTCGGCAACTGCAGCCTATTTTGGGTCACAAATTAGTCTTATTTTGTTTAAGAGAACTACAAGAATGATTTGTGTCACTAACATTGATAAGACAGGTAACAATTCTGTGATCATCTGCAAAAACTATTATCTGGATGTTTTGAAAAATGAACTTGGTATAAACAATATTTTAGACATAAGAGGAAATGACGCATATAAATTACACAAACAATCCATTGACACTTTGATAGATACACATAAAGATGAGATGAAAAGGAATTTTAAAATCAAAATTTCTGAAGAGGACTCCTCTATTCCACTTTTGTTCTGGATACCCAAATTACATGAAAACCCTTTTAAATCAGATTCATAGCTGGTGTTTCAAAATATACAACAAAACAATTATCAAAAGAAGTGACATTGTGTTTGACTGCAATTAGGAATCATTTCCGTAAATAGTGTAATGCAATTTCTAGAAACTGTGAAATAAATTGTTTTTGGAGTATTACCAATTCTTCCGAGTTTGTATCTAAAATCAAAGATGTAAAAGCAAAAAATATCAAATGTTTTAATTTTTCTACACTGTACACAAATCAACCCATAGAGGAAGTCAAAAGTTCTCTTTCAGAATTAATAAGCAAAATGTTCAAACATAATGGTAAACCATACATAAATATTAATTCATATAAAAAGAAAGGATATTCGTCACATAATAAATATTCAAAGAGTAACGTTAAATCTGAGACTTTTGAAACTTTGATAGATGCTGTAAAATTTCTTTTGGATAATACTTTAGTTCAATGTGGACCACTGGTTTTTCAACAAATAAAAGGCTTTCAATGGGAAGCAACTGCTCCCCGTTACTGGCAGGTTTATATTTAACCTGGCTTGAATATAAGTATATGGATAAATTGATGAAAAAGGACTTCTAAATGGTTACAAAATTATCGAACAACGCAAGATAAACTGATGATACTGCTTGTGTAAATGTACAAAATTTCAGTGAAATTGCTAGAGAATTTACCCAAAAAATATCCCTTTGGATGGTGACAATTCAGATGGTTTTAGAGATGTGTTTCTGGACTTGGATATTCGGGTCACTAATGACAGGTTTTGCATTAAAGTCTATCACAAAATAGATGAATTTAACTTTGAATAAGGTAACTATCCTTTCCCGGACAGTAATATGTCGGAAACTATTGGATAAAATACGTTTTTGTCACAGATTTTGAGATTTGGTAGTATTTGTTGTACATTCAGGACTTTGCATCTAGAACCAAATTTATTTTCAATAAACTTGAGTCAAGAGGATTCAGTTCAGTTAATTCATCATTTGCCACGTTCATATTTATTCATTATTATGTGGGTTGTCTTTGCTGAATATTTAGCTTAGATAAGGAGCGCTGCTAAGAGAGACATGGGTATAGGCTCCGAAACATGTTGTGAGTAGTTATCCGCTGAAGACCCTTTAATTTATTTGGGCTAATACAGCCTATGTCAAAATTGTACAGAGGAACGTGTGCAATATGGACAATAGTATTTCCATGTGTATATGGGTAAGACAGGGACAGGTTAGCTTATGGAGAGTAAAGAGTTCGGACTGCGGAATAGGGACTGACTACTAGGAAGTGGTTCTGGACAAAAAGACATAAATACAAATGAAAATGAGCTACGGGTGCTTCTTAGCTTTAAGAGTTGTCACATTTTCAGATTCGAAAAATTTCAACCCAGACAGCTGGTATTTTGACTTTCAAAAAATCCAATGGGAGACTCAATTTTAACTGCAAATTAACGTCAGCAAAGCTAAATGATTAAAGCCGAGTTTGCATCGAAATAATGTGTATCTAAAATACTATCTAGTTCTCTTGTTCTCATGGTTGACATTTGTCAAAGCAATTTGTTTAAATTTTCAACGCATTTTTGGCATCTTTGATTAAAATTGGTACATACCGTAATTTTCCACGCAGTTGTATTTCTTTTTCCAAACTTATCTAAAAACGTTACTATTTAATCTGTATTTGAATATTCATTAGTCGCTGGTTTATAAGTTGATGTAGAAGGATAATAAAGATAATAAAATTCAGACTTTTCACGACAATGGGAGGCTCTCTTCTTTTGAAAAACAAAGCACTATGTCAAGTGCAATCCTGATGATGCCCTGCCCTCAAAACGTAACTCCCATTGTGTCTATGTACTTTTATTAAATTTTGCCCCTTTAAAATGTTTGGCGTCAAGCAACCTTAAGTTAAAAATAAATGTCTGTACTTACCTTAGCTACATTTCTGATTGCTGTTCTGTCCAATGGGTACGGGAAATGACGAAAGCACTTAGGGTAATGAAACCGAGTCAGGCCGTATGAGAGAGCTCCGTATCTGAAAGAAAAAAAAATCAGGAGAGCTGGTAATGAGACGGAGTCATACCGCAAAAAGAGCTACACACCTGAGAAATGTAACAAAGAGATCATATTCAGCCAGCCAATTTACTTGTTCATTTAAATAGATGGTGTTACAGGCACAGTAACTGACCATAGTTATTCAGTGGATAGTAGTGGATAGCGTAGGGGTGGATACCAATTGCATTTCGGGCTTTAAACAGTTAAAAAAAATGGCCGCCAAAATGGCACTCCAAAGCACAAAAATCTAACATTTCAGCCAATAAACAGTATAATATGCTTAACTTACCATTCTTTTGTGGGTCCTATGGTCACACAACATCTTATTAGTAGGTCCCATATTTTATTGGGTGTTCTATGTAAATTTTAGGTTATTTATGTCATATTGTGCTCATTTTGGATTCGCTATATAATACATATACAAGCCAGACAGTTACATAGTGGCATCATACAATTCAATAAGGAAGTCACACTGACGTCCCAACAGTGGCCTAAATTCATTTAGGGTGAGTTTTTTGTCTGTTCAGTTTTATCAGAGAACAAAGGCATAATTGGAAAAACTTTTCTGTGAGCTCTTTTAAATAATCGTATAGGCAGTTTACAGTTTACCAGCAAATTACACTCGTGAAAACCTTCTACATGTGGGGAAAGGTTTATTATAAAAACTATGGATGTATATCTCGTCTGAAAGCTGAAGAGCACATAAATCTGTTTCGGGTACTGTCAGCAAAATGCCACATGTGGCAACAAAATTGGTTTCAATTCCTGTTTGTCATCTTAATACTGATTAATCTAAAGAAGTAGAAATGCATGTTAATTGTTTATACTTTAATCACGTTTTGCTTTAAATACATTCGAAAAAGGGCTAGAAACAACTTTGAACCATATCAAAGGTGGGTATCTTTGACGCAAACTACACGGAAAAAACATGATGCATCATAAAAACAGGACATGCTTCTGCAATTTTATATGCAAGGGATCACGACAGATCTAAAGCTTCTTACAGCAAAATTGATGATAACTTCAGCTTTGTTGTGATATCCATTAATCTTATTGTGTATCATTGAAAGCTTGTATGGGGCAAGTGTAAGTGTTAACCATACTTGAAATACACTCTCGTGTTCCGAAGCGTATACATTCTTATTCTTTATTTCAAATATGAAGCAGTGTATGGCCAACGAACTTGTATGATGTTGCTTATTAGGTCTCTGATGTTTGCAATGTCTTTTCAGGGGAGTAACAAGTAGTTATAAACCATGGAGCCAGTAGCTGTATTGAAAACTAAAAGAAGAGCCCCAGGTCCATCAGCAGAAGTGTGCTTGGTGGAGGGGGGACCACTCCTGTCGCTGAATTTTGCATTTTGAGGCTTTGTTTTTTCTTTTTTTTTTTTACTTTACCGTATGGTGTAATTTTGTTGTTTATATATTGTATCTATTGAATTTGGGTCAATTTCACCTACATATTTATGTATTCATATTCTCCAGTACTGGGGGTTTAACATTATTATTATTATTATTATTATTAGTAGTAGTAGTAGTAGTAGTAGTAGTAGTAGTAGTAGTAGTAGTAGTAGTAGTAGTAGTAGTAGTAGTAGTAGTAGTGAATTTAAGGCAGTGGATGATTCAAATAATAAGACAAACAATCTGGGTGTTATGTATAGGGTTGACCACACCAGAGAGGTGGTCTTAAGGACCACCTCTCTGGTGTGGCTACTTGTCTGTGCTGTGGAGGGACCGCTGCTGCACAGATAAATTTTGTGTTGCAATGCATATACCTTATTTTACTGTATTGTATACTTTTGTCATTTATATATTCTGCCTATTGAATTTGTGTCAATGAAACCTATATCTCGATGCATTAAATTTTCTTCGGTGTTAGGGAATATTTGTTCCTACCCACTGCGCATATCAGTATTACTTTCATAAAGACATCCTTATGTGTATATCATATTATATCATATATATTATTGTATTTTCTTCCAATATATGGTCACCATGATTTTCATAAATGTAGTTTACTTTCTGTACTTTTTTCCCATTTTTATTCTTTTGAGCATCAAATTTCACTGTGGTGTAATCAAACTCTTCATTTATAATATTTTCTGTGAGAAAACAACCATCACATCTCACTTATATACCTGTATACTTTATGTGGGTGGGGAACAATATTCGGCGAGTATTTGGTCCCAGTGCTTTCAGTTATACTTTAGTTTCTGCAATTTAAATTCTTAATTGTTACATTCTAATTTTATTCAGCAAGAAGGTGGAGTAATATTCGCAAATATATATGGTCCCTATATTCTTCTGTTTTAATATTTAGCTTAGTTTCGGCATTTCTTTCCCCTTTTGCTTCATTTGAGCATGGAAATTTGAAACAACTCACGACGTGAACAAAGTATTTTGTGTAAAACATCCTTTAACATGTCTTACACATGTGCCCTATGTAGATGTCATTGTGCAGAAAAAATCATGTTGAAAATTAAAATAAACTAGGGGAGCAAATATTCATTTGGGGAACAAATATTCCCGAATATTTGTTAAATATGATTATACTTAATATTATTGTTATTAAACCCAACGCAGTGTATGATTGCAATGATAAAGCAAACAATTTGGGTGCTATATATGTGGTTGACCACATTGAAGAGGTGATCTCAAGGACCGCTGCTTTGGTGTGGCCACTAGTCTACTCTGGCGGGGGAAGGGGAGAGGGACAACGGCTGCGCAGATGAATTTCGCGTTGTAAGGTGTATGTTTTATGTCACTGTATCGTAACGAGGGTGCGTAGGTGGCTCCCTGGCTACGCTTTACGGGAAATTAATTTACACTTTTACGATTTACAGCAAAACAAATTATTCTTTCCACTTTCCAATTACGCATTAAAAAATTATCAAATTACACTTTAAGAGCAATCAGATGATGGTTTACATTTTTGCGTTAAATTCTGGTATACTTTTACATTTTACGAGAAAACAATTTTGCCAAATTGCGGTAACGCTAAAATATATACTTTACGTTTTTCTACAAATCATGGGTGCAATTTACAATTTTCGAGAAATGCAACGAGGTATTACACCCTCTCTGTATACTTTTGTCGTTTATATATTGTGTCTATTGAATTTGTGTCAATCATACTTTCATATCAATGTAATGATTTCCTCCAGTATTTGGGATTTATTTATCATCATCATCATCATTATTATTATTACGACGAAATCTAAGGCAGTGTATGATTGCAATAATAAAGCAAGCAATCTGGGAGTTATATATGTGGCTAAAACATGTACAAAACTTTCCTTAGTGTGGCCGAAATTAAAATGGCATATCTAACTATATACGCTGTAGTTATTACTTACAAAGGCTTATCTCGGCTACTAACATTATCTTATGCACATTTCCTCAAATATGGTTACTGAAGCTCAAATAAAGGTCCTTACCTTTGAAAACATGTTAAGCACTTGCCACAGTATAATTGTCTGTGTGCAAACACAGACATATTGTCTTTCTTTCTTTCTTTCTTTCTTTCTTTCTTTCTTTCTTTCTTTCTTCCTTCCTTTCTCTCTCTCTTTCTTTCTTTCTTTACAGGCACGTTTGTGCGACATTTCATTTGTAAAGTATTATACGTAGAAACCCCAAACTTGGCACAATTATACTTCTATAGATGAAGTCTGACCTTTTTATAATGAGAAATCATGCTTTTCAAAATTATGCAAATGTGGGCTTAGTAAAATTTTAAATCTTCAATATCTTATATACTATAGTAGATGTAGTTCCGAGTGTATGGGAGTTCGATCATAGCAAGGCAAAGGTCATCTCAAATGTCAAGGTCATGTCAAGATCAAAGATCATGTCAAGGTCAAAGATCATGCCAAGGTCAAAGGTCATGTCAAGGTCAAAGGTCAGTTTTAGGTCAAAATGTCATTTTAAAGCCAAAATGTCATTTAAAAGGTCAAGGACCACTTCAATTAGAGGTCGGCTCAAGGTCAAAGGTCATTTCAAGGTCAAAGGCCACTTTCATTGGTGGCTTTCTTCCAGCCATAACTTGGTCAATTTTTATTCAATTTTGATCATGTTGGGCTCAAATTGTAGCTATTATTACACAGCACATTTTTGAAGTCTCGCCTTCATATAATGAGAGGTCATACTTTTCAAAATTATGCAAATGAGCACTAACTTAAGTTTTAAATCTTCAACATCTTATATACTATAGTAGATATAGTTGCAAGTGGATAGGAATTCGATCATAGCAGGCAAAGGTCATGTCAAGGTCATGTCAAGGTCAAAGGTCATGTCAAGGTCAAAGGCCAAAATATCATTTAAAGGTCAAGGTTTACTTCAGGTAGAGGTCGTCTCAAGGTCAAAGGTCTTTTCAAGGTCAAAGGCCACTTTCGATGGTGGCTTTCTTCTAGCCATAACTTGGTCAATTTTTATCCAATTTGATCATGTTGGGCTCAAATTGTAGCTATTGCAACACTGCACATTTTTACAAATTATATATGACCCCTAAAGGTCAAAAGTCAATGTCATCTGCACCTTTGAAAGTTTCACCCAGCCACAACTCGGCCAATATCCATCCAATTCTAATCATGTTGGACTTAAATTGTGGGTATTGTGACATTGTACATTTTTGCAATTTACATGTGACCCGTGAAGGTTTAAGGTCAAAGGTCAAGGTCATTTGGACTTGGGAAAATTTCATCCAGCCATAAGCTTAATGGAATGTGAAGTACAAAAGTTTTACCATATAATGTTTACAACTTTTGAAGGCACGCAGACAGATTTGCTTCCTTTCTAGTTTCTATAGCTGTTTTCACAGTGACTCGGAATTGGGGTTTACCACATGTAACATATACTATTTGGCGGCTATTGTGAAGTATGGAAATTAAATATTGACCAAAACAACAATTTGCTTTAATTTTGACGGGCATGATATGACTATTTGTATGAAAATTACAAAAGAGCAAAATTTTCAACATGTTTATATCACTTTTCAGTCTGCAATATGGGCAATGGCGGTCATTTTAAAGTACGTAATTTTGAACCATTAAGGATCAAAGTCAAAATTGGTATCCACCCAGGTGGTGATCTGGGGACAATAAAGGACACTTCTTCCTGGTATCTTTAGTTGTAACATGCAAATGCCATCAAACTAATTTTAAGCAATCTTTCATAAAGCTGGCTGGCTGACTATCAAGAGTGCAGGTAATTTTCGCGTCTGACCATAGGACAGAGAGCTCCATACCTGTTCGATATAACAAAAAGGTAACGAGTGGGGGTAATCAGACCGTAGAATACCATTCCAAATCTTCGAGATTTTAGGTAATGTCCAACCTCGCACAGTGACATCATATCACTTGTGGGGCAAATATCACAGAAATACGCATTCCTGTATAAGAAACCTATATACTTATTTGACCACAAGCCTCGAAGAATCTGTGTGCAACAAATATGGGACTCTACATTCAACGTTGTTGCATAAACACAAGGGTTTGGGGGTAAATATGTGTTTTTGTGAAATTGGGCTATTTCTTGAACAATATTCATGATAAAATTGATAAATTTGTGCTATTATGATCTCAGTACATGTATTTACAAAAACACATCAGGGATTTTGCATAACCTCATTTTTTACAATACAGAAATTGCAAAATATCTGATTTTGGCAAAATAAAGTTGGTGGCCTCTTCATTTTTGACACGGATTAAAAAAAGAACTGATCATTTCTCAGGAAATACATGCTACCTTCTGGCTCTAAAGAATTTCTTAAATCAAGATTCAAGTTAAACACTGTGCAGTTGACACTGAAACGAAGGGCAAAAATGATGCAGTATTTACCGGTGGCCTGCATATTCCATTAAAGTATCCAAGAGAAAATCTTTCTCCTTTGTTCCTGATATGTCCTGGATTATGTCCTTGGTCATCACTTCGAACTCCGGAGGCGGGCTCGGCTGCCAACGTTCTTCCAATTTGACATCATGTTCTGTGAGGAAATATAATTTTCTGCATCATGCCTTCTTTTCAGATTAAAAAATACAATACCTATAGTGAACTGAACGTAATAGAGCTATTGTATCTAAAATATATCAAAAACAAGAAGATATGGATGGCCCTGTGCCCCGCAGCATGCTACAGAGACACTCCTCGACAAGTTTAAATGTTCAGTTAATTAAATAATTGAAGTACCATTTGGGTAGAAAACACATCTTTGTTAAGGATTATTTTTAACAGAATTGAAAAAAAAAATGATCACATTAACAGATAGTTCCCTATAATCCGAAACAGCATTTAGTTAGATACAAAAACACACATCAACGATATAATCACAATACTTTGTTTAAATGTATCAACATGAAGTAGGAATTAGGAATTGAATTGGTAATAATGTGCAAATTCATTATTTGTATTTGAACTGTGTCTATTTGCGTGACGAAGCTGTTATTTAGCTGGCCTAAAAAAGGTTCCCGCTGTGTCCGATTTCTGTTGTAAATAGCTATGGTAGAGTGCAGTTATCTTTCAATCGGCCGTCTGGGTCACCAGGTAAGAAGGAATCAGTTATGTGGTACTTTCAAATTGATAGACTTGTTTTAACCCTTTGTTTTTGCTAGGTCTGACCAAAATCAGGCTCCATACAGACGCCTCAGATGAGGTGATGGTCAAATCAGCCTATTGGAAGTAGTATGATATGAAAATTTAATTTGTTACAGTCACAAAATTTTGTGCGTTTTGGCACGTGTTTTAAACCAAACACCTGGCAGTAAACGGACACAAGAAAAAACAAAAGGATTTATATAAGATCTGTAGTCCCCTTATGGCATATACATATTTATAATCATTTTCTTGTTTTTGAATATGACATGTGTCCTTGTAGTGTTCATTTTTCTGTATTAAGAAAAATCTACATATCACAAGTATCTGTATCACTTAACACTTAATCCTGACTCGATTTTGTAATATATAGCAATATTTCGGACAACCTTTCGACCATATTAATAATCTCTTAATGCAAAAGCCTATCTAGATTACATGTTTGAGTTTATAGTTCAGCCGTGTTTGGCATGGTGATCTGATCATCGCCCCAACAGTATCAACAGACTAAAATGTAGATTGAAAGTGACTTTGAAATGTCGGTTTTTGTGTTGAGCTAACATATGTTTAAGACGCAAAACCAAAGCCTCTGTTATCTGTTCATGGCTATTTGCTAGTACAATTGCTTTTGTTTTATTTTGATCATTTGAGCAAGCATGTAGGTTAATAAGATATATCTTAGGTGTCACTATGAAATTGCTACTGTAACATCCCTCTGTGACTTTATGAATTGCCACTCAACTGTTTAAGAAGGAAAAACTTAAATTCACATGACATAAAGTTTAGAAATGCTTGACCTTGCACACACACACACACACACACACACACACACACACACACACACACACACACAACAAGTATAGCGCATGTTGACTTTGTTCTATAATTGACGCAGGGACTGGGCATTTCCTCAAAGTAAAAACGGGACTGTGATAGTCCTGCTCCCAACTGACCTTGCAAACACTGGAAATTACCAAAATAAACGAGTTTTCAAAGTGCATGTTTGTGCAGTGCATTGAATTTGAACCTCACCATTTAGCTTTGAATTTCTGACAGTAATAGGCAATATGATATGTGGGATACGTTGTGGGACGGCGGAGAGGTGTAACAACCGTATGTAACTTGTCCTATTACCTAGAGGAAAGGTCAATGTCACTTGTATCCTAAATTTACCCTACAGAAAATAATCGTCAATTTAAATATCGCAGCCACAGCTCAAATAATCCTAAGTTTAAAATTCTGATACGGAATGTAGTAGTTGCCCCATGAGGTCAAGATCATCTGAATTCAATCTCAACTTGGCCCCTTCAGATCACTATTGTAGTGTGCAAGTGAATATCCTAGCTGAAATACTTCGCGAATAATATAATGAACACAAAAATTCACTTAAGTGGCCAAAGGCAAGGTCATCTATACGCGCACTTAGTCTAGCGCTGATAGAGGATTGTCACAGCAAGTTTTTATGATTCGCAAGTTACCGAGTGAACAATAAAATTATTTATATGAGCGAAGTGGTTTCGGAGATGGCTTTTACAGATTTTACACCATAACGATGAAAAATTACTAAAAGTCCTACAATCACTAAAGCCTGATAGGTTGAGCAAACTTGGTAGAGACCCGCTTAACGTACATCCCTATCAGGTTTCAAGGGGGTCTGGCAAACGGTGGGGGGGTTTTTTTGTTGTTTTTTTTTTGTTTGTTTTTGTTTTTGTTTTTGTTTTTTTGTTTTTTTTGTGTGTTTTTTGGGGGGGAGGGGGTTTGTTTTGAGAAGACTAAATTATATTTATGCATGACGTTTGTGCGTGGGCAAGGCAAATCTTGTATACTTGGTGTAATGACCACACTGAGACACACAGAGTTTTGGCATGGAAATCAGAGGGCATCTTCTATTTTTTGCTGTGGTTTCCTTCGGGCACAGCCAATCGGGTCCCAGTAGCCTATATCAAGCTACCGTAGTGAGAAATTTTGTCAAAATGTAACGAAGACCTTTGAAAATTTGGTGTTGACAAGGCAGAATGCTGTGGATAAACTCAGCTCACATTAGCAGTTAATGGAAGAAAATGACAGCCCATGCATTACGGTGCTCGTCACCCAAGGACCCCATGTCAGATACATATTCCCTGTACCATCGAAGCTTGCGGCAGACAGGCTACGCGCTTTGGTCATGATATCCGACGTCGGTCATAGAATCCACACAATCACTCTCCATGGGCAGTATTAAAGTGTCACGCCCTCAGTCGGGCGAGGTTAATCAATATCAAATTCCCTTCCTCCTAATACACGACTATATTTTGCTCAGATTCGTCAACCAGGATCCGGAAGTCTACATAAACTCAGTTGACTGGCAAGTCATCTGACCCAAAATCAAAAATTGAATCAATGAAGAACTTCGCAACTCCATCTGCTTTAAAAATCAGACCGGGTTCCATCTGGAACGTATCCATTGTTGTAGAACAGATATTATGTTTTGTTATAAGTTAAAGGGTATTGATGGATCTGGATAATACTAAAAATCTTAATTATTTGCCGGTCAACGATCAAATCTTCGCAATTTACTGAATGCAATTTAAAGATGTGACTTTAAATGGAAATTTGATGCTTTTAACAAAATCAGAAAACTGATATATTATAAAGCGACTGAATGAAGCATGTCATGGGAGGGGTCCAGTAGTCTCTTACCCTTTATATGTACGGGCGAATTGAAGGTGTGTCTGCATTGTACCGAGTGGTACATAACACTCTGACAGCTGTCTATGAAGTATTTCACCCGCACATTATCAGGAACAAGGGTGCCATTTGGATTGTTTATGTCATACGGATTTTTCAGAAGACAGGTGCTGCCAACTCCCGCTGGCAATTTAAATGTCCCAACAATCTTATCTGGATCAGCATCGCTATAGCCTCTGGGGAAATGGTGCTTAGCGTATGGGATGAAATTCCCCTTTGGTTGTGTGATATTGAAGTACTGTGTAGGTGTTAGCACCAGAGGCGGCTCTTCACCCACCTCAGGTGCGACACTGCTCATGAACAGAGCTACGCAGATGAAAAGAGCTGGAAGGAAAACCTGAGCAACAATGCCTTTCCAGTTCCTGCGTGTGTAGTGGAATCTCTTCAGTAGACAGGAGTAGAACTGTTGGAAGATGAAGGACGGCCCACCCACGATGCGAGTGCCTGCGCCTTCTCCAGGCTGGGTACGCAGTGACCTCAGCGGTTTCTTGTCTGCAGGCAACAATTGTCAAATACAGGTTCTCAGAACAGACTCCAAGTGGACACAGAAAGTTAACGATATGAAAGAGGAATAAAAACAATCATGTTGATAAACGTACGTCCAGTTAAATTCAAAGACATTTTCACAACGCTTTAATGAATTTGCATCATTAAACCGTACAAAGGCATATGAAAAAAATGGTGATCCATTGAAACAAAAATAGTTAGGCCTATATCAGACGAAACCAAGGCTTAGAATTGATTCAAGCATACTACCAAACAACAGGAGTTCATACACCCAGTATAAGCTACACCAGGCTATAACAGGTTTTCAATGCTACAAAAGACACGAAGAAAACCAGATTAATTTTTGAGTTCATATGATTACCATTTCTTAATTTGTCATTAGCCCTATGGGATGTTACAAGTTACAGAAGTAATGCTCTCACAGTAAGGAATCTCTCAGAGCAGGCAACAGAACGTGTGTGCAACCATATCTTCAACTTCAATTGTGTTGCTCCCTGTTCTCATTTTTCACACTGAAAAAACTCTCCAGTTTGGAACAAAGAACATAGTATAGGCCTACAACGTTGTTCGTTTCTCGGTAGAGTCTATTACGTACCAGCGATTATTTCCATGGCTATGGCTTCCTCCGTACGTTGTTGACGATGCTGATCAGTATGCAGACTTCCCTGCATCCCGCCAGATCGCATGGAGCGTGTCCGTCCGACTCCTAGTCCTACTCCTACGCTGTATCTGCGCACGCTGTAACTCGGCTCCCAATGGATGCTGCGTAAATCCTCACTCTGCTGCCTGCGATGAAATCTGGCTTGAGGCCTACTGACTGAAGTTTTGGAATCATCCACGAAGTCTCTTGCATGTGGCCTTGTGGACGTCGGATTAGCTGGCTGTGATCCCTGCTCATCCACTTCGATTCTTGCGTCTGAACATAACACGTCTACCAATAGAAAAATGAATTTGATTTGATTTGATTGGACTTTATTTGGTATTGGTCATAAAACACAACAGACAATACATGAAATAAATGAAATAAGCAGAGACTGAGACACTAACAAATACTGGAACATCACATACTTGGACACATTAATATTTGTAATTCACGTAAAGACAGCGGACTAGATAAAGCGTATCAAGGTTCCCTTAATTTATTTAATTGTACCCAGTGCATAACCAGTTATACTAGGGTTACATCATCCTCGGTAACCATTTTGAACCATACATTATCACTAAATGTAGGCCTAGTGAAAAGCTGTGTCAGTTTGGCTCTGTCTGTAGCCTACAGGTCTTAATGGCCATTTTCTTATTTTCTCTACTCGTAAGATTACGATGGGCAAGGTAAACCATCATAATAGTATAATATAGTCAAACTGTGTGACTTAGGGCCATGTAGGACGTGTGTCAAGAACAATGAAAGCGAACAACTTTGGAGGGGCGGTCTGCTTCTTCTGCCCACCCCTCCCCAAGTGCCACCAAAAAAAAAAGGAAATTTTAACTTAATTTTTAACTCCATCAAAGAAACTTTTTTCTCCGTGATAAACATTTAATTCTCTTTTTAAAAAAGTTGCAGGGTTTTTTAATAGACGAGCGAAGAAGCCTAGTTTACACTGTCACTGACTCAAGACTACTCTTTTCCCTCAACTTCAAGTTCATGATACAACATGCTTCTGAAAGTGAAAGCTAGGCATACACTGAAGTGGGATAGGTCCTGTAGTGTACAGGCAGAAGAAAATGTATGTGCGTATACCTAGTATCAGGGAGAGTATCACTATGAGTTGCAGATTCCTAATTTATAATTGGAAATTTAATTGGGGTTTATTCTATGTTTGTGGGTGGATTATGAACTTTCTCGAATGAAATCCAAAAGTGGTAACTCACTTTAGATTACATGACCTAAACATTGTTGTAACCAAATGTGACGAGCCCGCATCAGTGATGTAGTGCTTAAAAATGAGGGCAAAATCTAATGTGTGTGAAGGATATGCTGGTTATATATCATACGTGACGTGGGATAACTACGACGACGTGAACAAACGCGGCACACCAAGTCGCCGTAGGCCTAGAGTTATTTTTTGCAATGAATATTCAAATAAACATAGAATAAATAAATAAATCAAGTCCTACATGGCTGGAGAATGAGGAACTCTCTCTCTCTCTCTCTCTCTCTCTCTCTCTCTCTCTCTCTCTCTCTCTCTCTCTCTCTCTCTCTCTCTCTCTCTCTCTCTCTCTCTCTCTCTCTCTCTCTCTCTCTCTCTCTCTCTCTCTCTCTCTCTCTCTCTCTCTCTCTCTCTCTACGGAGTTGTCCCAAAACTCATTTGGTCATAGTAGTTTTGGCATCAGATCTAATCTAAATATCATATATACCATAAGGTACCGCCTGTATTGAAGCCTTACTTAGTTAGTTAATAAAGAGTGTAAACTTATAATTTTTACCCTAACCTTAATGTGCTAAAATGTTTTTATAATCTGTCCGTGTAAAATATATGTTCAAAGTTACCATGAATCCAAATGTGCCGCCATTGTACAAATGCGTGGCTAAGGAGCAAGTCAAGATACAAAATCTGGAAAAGCTGCACTGAAGCGATATACTCGTGTATTCACACTGAAAATTACAGCTCCATGTTCATCAATATTATAATTGTTTTATATTATTGAATTAACTTTATATGTTTCGAATCCTAGGCCTAATTGTTTTATTTCAAAGAAACTCGCATTGATACAGAACCCTGACCGGCAAGCGTATTGTTCCGTTTCCCACATTACATGCCGCCTTTCTCCATTATTCAAGTTCGAAATTCTGCCACAGTCCAGGTGCAAAATGTCGATTGATCACGATCAACTTGAAACACTTATCGCAGGTGATTTTTGCTACAATAAAGATGCATCCGTCAATATGAGTACTAGTTACCGAAGATTATGACCCTAGCTTACTATATGCGTCAATATCTGAGACCTCCCATGTATTTTTTGGTCAACAAGTGCACTGTGATCCAAAGGATCTATGTCCCCCGCCACAACAGACAGAAACAAGAGCGCTGTGTGAACAGCCCGTGCCTCAGCTGATCTTGACATCTATCACACTTGCAGCTCTATGAACTTGGGAAAGGATCAAGGGCACCATTTTCTGAGTAAGTCTGACCTTTATAGAAGAACACTTACATGTGTAACATCAACGTTCAAGTAGTTCTCAAGTTATAGTGAAGAGTAAAATTCGTGTATGTTGCACTGTGACCCCACAAACGAGGTCAAGGTCATTCATGTACTGTCTCAGCATGCCCTTCATACAGAATAATTAACATGTGTAGCTAACTCAAAACAGATCTGAAGTTATCAAGTAAACAGTAAATTTCGAGTCAGTTGTCCTGTGAATTAGCATTAGAATGCCCATTGACTTACATAGTAATCAATAGGAAAGCTGTATTGAACGATAAGTACCCGAATTGACAATCCTTAAAAATCAGGAATCCAAAGCAGTGCCACCTAGTAAACAACTGTTTGACCCTTCTACAACAATATATCCATCACATTTCAGCTTAATCTGAGGGATGGTTCTGAGAACAAGTGTAAAATAGCAAAACCATACAAAACATTCATAAAAAAATTGTAGCGCCACCTGGTGAACAAATTGGGAATTAGGTGTCCCCGGGAGTGTCTATGTACGATATCAAAGTAATTGGGTGAGCGGTTTCAGAGGAGAAGAATTTTGAAGGTTTGCCCCGAAAAAGAACAAAAAAATCATAAAAAATCCAAAAATCAACAGAGCGTAACCATTTGTACAAACTTGGTACAGATCCACCCAAGGCACATCCCCACCAAGTTTGAAGTAGGTCTGGCCAATATTATTAAAGTTATGACCATTACAAGAAATTTCCATCTTAAACTTTCCTATTAAAACTTTTGTTGAGATTTTTCAAAAAAAAAATCATTAAAAAATCCAAAATTCATTGGAAGATGACCATTGGAACAAACCTGGTAGACACCCACCCAAGGTACATTGCCATCAAGTTTGAAGTAAATCTGGATGACGGTTTTGGAGAAGAACTTGAAAATGTAAATTAGCATAATTAGAATGCCCATTGACTTACATGGTAATCAATAGGAAAGGTGCATTTACCGCAAAGGGGCCGAATTGAAAAAAATCATTAAAAATCAGGAATCCGCAGCATTCCCACATAGTGACCAACTTTGTTTCGCCCTTCCATAAGGAACATATCCACCACGTGTAGGCTTGATCTGAGTGACGGTTCTGGAGAAGAAGTCGAAAATAGCTATAACACACAAAAATTCATAAAAAAAATAGGAAAAAACTGCAGCGCCACCTGGTGAACAATTTAACAACAAGGAGTCCCTAGGTGTCTTCCTGTGTGATATCAAAGCAATTGGGTAAGCACTTTTGGAGAAGAAGATTTTTTAAGGTTTGACCAAAAAAAGAACAAAAAAATCATTAAAAATCCAAAAATCACTGGAGCATGAACATTTGAACAAAACTGGTAGAAACTCACCCAAGGTACATTGCCATCAAGTTTGAAGTCAATCTGGATAAGGGTTTTGGAGAAGTCGAAAATGTGAAATAGCATTAGAATGCTCATTGACTTCCATAGTAATCAATGGGAAAGCTGCATTGACCGATAAGTACCAGAATTGAAAAAAATCGTTAAAAATCAGGAATCTGCAGCATTCCCACATAGTGAACAACTTTGTTTGATCCTTCTACAAGGAACATATCCACCATGTTTCAGCTTAATCTGAGTGACAGTTCTGGAGAAGAAGTCCAAAATAGTTATAATACACAGAAACGGATATGTTCTTGGGCTCTGTGACCTTGAAAATATGTCAAGGTCAAAAACAATACACAGTGCACATGCACATGGTATGATGCATCTCTGGTATAAATTTCATTATTCTATATCTTAGGGTTCTAAAGATATGCTCCCGGACGGACGCACGGACGGACGGACGGCAGGCCCCCTATCCTCACTAACTCTATGTCCCCCTATGCCACCTTCGATGGCGGGGGACAAAAAAAACGAACTCAAGCTTCCGTATCAAAATTAGTGCGGAACTTTGCGACGGGTTTGGGGAAAAAATGCGCATAGGTCTCGTGGCCTTAGGCCGCTCGAGAGACCGATATTATATGGGTTGGAGGTGCGTGTTTGTGTGTTGTGTGGGGCTTTTTACAAATTACAGTTTGTCAGTAAAATTGAATAAAACTGTCCACAACACGGATACTTTATTCGGCATGAAAATATTGACTGACTGGATACATTTAATGATTCTACAGGCTATTTATAGTTTTTTTCCCCCCACGATATATCAGACATTTTCACCTTGTGGGCATAAACTGCAGTTTCCGAGGGTATTTAAGTGAAGCTGTGTTCGAGCGCCTGTTCACCATGATTAACATCCAAACCTGCGGACGGTCGAGTCGTACATGAATAGGCCTATAGGGTCTAAAACATCGCCACATCTGAGGTAGTTCTACACTCTATCCGATTTCGTAAGGACCCTAAATCTGGACCCCTATGAGTTGAAGAGGTTAGGCCCCTACAGTGCACATGCCCTCCCAATTGACCTCGAACGCAACCCACTTGAGAAAAGCAGTTCACGCGTGCTTATTCACGTTTATGATTGGACCACTGAGAGTGGGACATGGAATTAACCACATAACAGGCAATTTGCACAAGTTCTGAGCTTTCTTAAATCCCGTTACCGTCCGGGTGTAAATTGCAGTCTGCTTTAATATATTTTTACTAAAATTCCATGCAAGTCGAAAACATTTTGCTTGGAATTGTCGAGTAGAATTGTGAACTTTTTCTTATCCCGTTACCATGCGTGTGTGACTTGTCGTCGGCTTTAATATTTTGACTAAAATTTCATGTAGATCTAAGTCGAAAACATTTTGCTGGGAATTCTCGAGAAGACATGCTATGATAATATGCTCTTGGTAAAACACTTTCATCAGCTTGGGTATTGCGACGAGGAGGGTTATTGACTTAGTCTAATTTTGACCTGAAAGGGTGACATAAAATGTGTTGTTATACCTCAAATAGAAATGAAGGATTCTGATTGGCTGTTAAGGTTTAGACAACTATGACTGTCCCCAGAGATCCACGTGAATCTTCAGTGGAGGGTGACAATAGTAATGTCCCATGTTTGGTGCAGGGAGACATCACTGTTGTCACCCTCTCCATTCCAACAGAGGACGCTTTTAAAAAAATGTCGCCATGCCTGGTGGTGTGCACGGGAATCAGGCTATGACGTGCCCCAAGCTCGCGCGTGAAGCAAGCAAACAAAGAAGGCTGCGGTGAGTGGGACAGCAAGAATGGCCGCAACGAAAAGGTTTGGTCGTAGGCCTACTGGTGAATACTATTAAGCTTTGTTTTTGTGTTAGTCATTATGATTTTCGATCATATGTTGTAAGCATAGCCTAAGATGCGAGCGTCAGCATTACAAAGTATCGATAATAACGACTAACGTCGGTGGATCAGGCAGTACTGAGCACCTGGTCGTAAGGTCCCTCTAGCGGCCATTTACTAAACCGGTCTAGAGAGGCGAAGCCGTACTACCTTGAAACAGTTGAACGAAATTCTTTGCCGTATACCCTTTCTTTTTGCTCCCAAGATCTTTATATCGCTATTGAACTAGTGCCGTATTCTGTGCCAGAGACGTGGTGTGTACAGAGAGTGATTGTTGGATTGTCTCGGGACAACACCAAATCGGAGTAGGCTTTGTCAACATGCCATTCTGGGGCGCCTGCAGGACAAGTGTGACTGGAAGTTGCGATCTGGAAGGCCCCGAAAAGCGGCCTGCTGACTGCACAGTGAGCAGATATTAGTAAGGTGAGACGCAACATGGGCAACAAATACTACATACTTTGGGATGTTTATTTAGGTTACCCTCACACCTGTCAAGTTTTGCTATTCCGCGGAAACTCACTTCTAGCCCCAGAAGCCAGTTTGCCAGGTCCACGTTGCCTCCAAGTGTTAACGATGCCAGTTGGTGAATCGTTATCATTTATTACGCTCTGCTGACGTTTTCGGAAGCCCAGTTATGAATTATTGACATATTTCCATAAAAGCTGGTAAGTGAGACTTTGGTGTAAAAACTGCGAAAATTACCCGGGATGCCTAAAAAAACGCAATGACTGCGCCCATGTGCGCATGCGCAGTAGGGGATGACGAAGAAAATCAACACTATTCTGATTGCATAATTTACTGTTCTGTTATATCGTATATTTACATGTGTTTATGATAAGAGCTCGCTAACACTGCTATAATAAATCGATTTTTGCCTTTTCAGGAGGGGAACAGCCAGATTGTCACCCCTCGGGAGGTGGCCTTCCCTCGGAGTGACAATTCTGGCTGTTCTCCACCTGAGAAGTCAATAATTGTTTAATATTTTGTGAGAGTGTAAAAGGGACCGACATACCTGGTTTGTTATCTGTTCTGTGTGCCTTAGTGACCCTGAGGAAGACCTCTTCCAGTGAGGAGTCCGTCACTGCAAAACTGGTCAGTTGTAGGCGGTTCAAATTTTTGTCCAGTTGATCAAATAGAAACTGATAACCACCGTTTTTGACGCCACTGAATGGAAGTATATACTCCAGCTCATTACATCTGTTTTTTATCAGCTTGGCACCAGGCATGTTTATTTTGATGAAACGGGTTACCTTTTTCACATCACAATCGCTCTGGAACACGTCCACTTCAGAGTCTGTCGAGCAGTAGAATGACTCGTCCATGGATGACCTTGTGTCTTACAAAAAAATCAATTAATGTGCATATTATCAATGGTCAAAACAGATGAATTGTTACCTTTTGCAACAAGTAAATTTAGTAGCGCTGCGTTAAAGATGATGACATTTTTTAAACTCAAAAAAGCAAAAAACAAAAATAAAACAAAAAAGCAAACCTACTTACGCACATATCTGTGATTTAGCAGGTTCAAACAGGCTGAGGCAATTGTGATCACAAAATTGAATTTTACATCTTGACAAGTAGGGCCCGGTGAATTAGATTATTCATTGACAATCAGCGCATGTATTTAGTGCTATTTTGTACTCAAAATTTAAATCTCACAAGCAATTTGTACTACAACCCAAGTTATCACCGACTTAAAGTGCCATTCTTCACCGTGATCGCCTGACTGATCAGAGCATGTTCTCATTCTTGACATCCGAACACAAAACAAAAAAACATTATGTCCAGAATTGCAGGCCCGAATGGTGATTACTAACTTGCAAGAAAACAAATGACTCCTTTATGGGAAAAACATGAAAGGTAGAGGGTGCTAAATGGATTATGTGCAGATTTCCTAGCTGTAAAGCCAACTGCATTAGACACAATGAAACAACTGTAGCATCTTCTCTTCCAGAGTCAATTTTACTTTGGTATATATGGAATCACATAAAATTATATCTTGGAAAGTAAAAATCTGTATGTTTATAACCATATTGACAATAAGCACATTGACAATAACACATAAAACAGCTGCTATATAATTAATAGTGATGTGATGGGCTTACAATTTTGCATATATTCCTTTGTCCTTCAAGACCACCCTTTGCCCAAGGGCTTCGGCAAACAAAACAGACAGTACACTGGACATATGTGGTGCATACTGACTTATCTTTTTAATTTTTGAGAAGTGGGCGTATGGCCCTGTCTGTGACAGTGATGAAACCCGCACGCCCCACCCCACCCCCACCCCATCCCCGTGATCGCCTGGCGTCAAACCCGTGCCGCCTGGCCGGAAATTAATATGCATGCGGCGAATTGGTATCACTTCGGAGACCAATGCCTTCTATTGGCGTGACAACATATAATTTCCTTACGTCCGACCACATTTAGGCCTATCTTAGGTGTGCTGTGCAAGCTTACTAATATTTGCGGGGGGGGGGGGGGCTGCAATATGTACACTTTGGCAAGCTGTACACCTGTCCAACAAACGAAACATTGGCTCAATTGTCTTAAATTCTTTCAGGGCCAACAGCGACGAAAGTCGTAGGTAAAAAGACCTTCCGCTGAAGTAGTGGTAGCTACATAGAATATAATAGACCCTGGTCCACAGCTTTCCGCAGCGTGCTTTCGGTGCATTGCACCCAAAGTGCGCCGAGGAAAGCTGTTGACCCCGTCAAAAATGTGACACTAACAGAGTTTAAATGGCTTGCAGAGTACGAACAGCTGCTTATGTTAACATGGGTGTAAACAGGTGTGTTGATATTGTGAATTGAATTGATTACTGAATTGCTGATTACCTTTGAGTTCGCAAAAACAAACTTTAAACTGAATTCTACACTTCACTGATCTCTTTATCACTGATATCAGGGGATTGGCGGTTATCCCTAATCCATGGTACCACGCTACCATACAGATTCATCATTCTGAACATTCATGGTGGCAGCTACCACACAGGATTCATCACCCTGAACAAAGTGAGGGCAAAATATCAATTAAATACCTCTTGTCAAGAGATAACTGATGACATCAGGGTAATGGCACATAGATAGTCTTGTTATTTTATATATATATACATATATATAGGTGTAACCTTGTAAGCACCAATTATTCATATAAGATACTGTGTAACTGTTTAAATGTTAAACGTACCAGCAGCACTCTCGTTTTTAGAATGGGTGCTTATTGAGCTGATGCTGGAAGTGTCCTCATCCGACTCTTCTTCCAAAGGGTTAACACGGGGTTCATCCAAATCTTTCATGCGTTTGGCCAGAAAGAGATGATATCCCTGGCCAAATGTGCTCTTCAAGAATAAAGAAGACCCTAAACACTTAACGTTGCCACCGGATATTATAGCAACGCGATCTCCGAGTATATCAGCTTCATCCATGTGATGCGTTGACAGCATAACGGTTCTTCCTGAAATTGATGGTCAATCATTGAAAATGGCATGGACAGTCATTGGCTGCTTTCACTGATTGTCGATTGTTGAAAATATCATTGACAATCATTGGCTGCTTTCATACATAGATGTGTTTATTCGTTTGAAAAATATGCATATTGTGCACATCTGAATTTTGACTCCAAAGGAATTGTTAATCAAAGCGGGGATATAATTTATATTAGTTCGACTTGACAGTACTTATTGCAATATTAGTTTTAAAAAAACCCCGTCAACTGTATCTCTCTCACTTTTTGTACATATTTGAAAACAAACGTTTTTGACATGCCAGAGGAATGATCTGTTATGTCAAGTGAGGTTTAGCACGTACTGGTATCTTTCATTCATTATTTCAAAATTACTTAAACTGTAATTGTTACTTGTTGTCAAACAACTCTCTGACATTTTTATGACTTGAGGTACAGCACGTTTACCTGGCTTATATTTAGTCAGGAGCTGCCAGATGTCTCTCCGGGAGTACGGGTCTATGCCAGCGGTGGGTTCGTCTAAAATTACTGTGCGAGAACCACCAATGAAGGCTATGGCGATGCACAGTTTTCTCTTCATGCCACCAGATAGCGCTCCTACAACATCGTACCTCTTTTCTGCCAAACCTGTATCTCGCAGCAGCCTGTGCGAACAGCGCAGCAATTTAGGCATGAAGACATAATTTATGAGTGGTTGGAGACACTTGCCATATTATTGCGCTCTCAGACACACACACACACACACATCTTAAAGATTTCGTGTGCACGCGTAGTTAGCAACCAGATATACCACCATATAAAGGAATACTTGTCAAAAAAATCAATTTTAAATGATAAGATTTAAGTTGAAATGTGTGCCCTTTCTTATTTGTTGACTGATGTTTGATAAAGTATAGCGTTGTTGTGCCTTGTTACCAGCGATTTTGAGAGACATGAATGAGACTCATTCAAATCTGATTGCCGGATGTTCACAACATGTTGAGAATATCATATTACGCATAAACTCCAGCAGACATATATACCAAAAAGGGGAAAATACCTTTGGAGATCTGAGTTCAAGTGTTCATATCCTTTTCACAAGGACAAGGAAAACTCCAATCTGGATAGCAAAAATTTCCAAGCACTAGGTAACCCAGAATTTTGTTTGAATAACATTTTTATGCAGTTTGATTTGAATGATAAGTGAATGGTAAAAGAGGCAAGTGGAATTTCTAGGAATTTTTCCAAAGGGCAAGAGTTCTCAATAAAAGTTGGTGAGCCGTCAACATGATGGCGAGATGACAACAAGAACAACTAACTTTCTTATCTCCTCGTAATGACCCTCAAAGCGTGTATCGTAACGTCCGGTCTTCATCTGGGCGTAGAACCATAAATGTTCCTGCACTGAAAGACTACATGACACAAAATGAACTATATTCGCGCTCACTTTTTAAAACAGGCATAGTTTCGATATTTTGTACCTAAGTACTTTTTTCTTCGATTTTGCATTATTTGGACTTGTTCAAACTTTTAACAAGGAGACACTGCACACTGGAATAAGTCTGCGATGCGTCCACTAAGATACACTTGGCGATTAGCATACAACAATATATGTAAAATACAAGACACACTACAGCTCTTTTCATGTGTTCCCTAGGCCAAAGTAAGTTATTTGAAATTACAACAACAATGTTCACGGTGATGTACTGAATAAAACACTTTCGGGGTCACTTTGATACAACCAGGACAGGCTGTATTATACATTATTATACCAGCGCTCATTTCATTGTGTTTTTATTTATAATTTTTTAGTCTATCTTCCAACAGTTATTCCGATGTTTTCTCTGTTGATTTTCTCACAGGTTATGTGACTCTTTGGACCCTATGGTGCAAGAGTGACTCAACACCAACTTTAAACCGACATGGGAAATGCGACATTGCATATCATTTTAAGTATTGTAGATAGCGCACAAGTCAATAACAGTGAACCCAGAAGCGCACCTACGAAAGCTGTTAACTCAGTCGAAATGTTATCACTGAAAGAGTTGAGCCATGATGGTATTCAACAAGAGTACTATCATCGCCCTGTGCTCATCTGATCGCTGACCTCATTGATCTGTGCTGGGGAGAATCATGATACTATATGGGATTGTATGCCATACATGTACGCACATGTGTACTGTGCTTCAATTTACAAGACAAGCAAAATGGAGTTGGCCCGTGGCATTGGGGATCAAATCAAGTTCACCCATGTAAACACATTACGAACTAAGGATCTACTTGTGTCCCTTTGTGACTTCAATGTAATTGGTCAGGTAGTTTAAGAGAATCTTCAAGATTTTCAGAACAAATCATAAAACATTCCTAAATCAGTTAAGCATGATCCGTTTCAGAAACGTTGTGAAAGACTACCTTACTTAAATCTTCACAAAGTTTGAAGAGGGTCTGATCAATTGTCTGGAGAAAAATACACACAGCTCTGCTCATGTGCATTAGTATTCATATATGAACAACGCTAAACATATACTCTTGCAGGCCATGGCATAATTTGACAAACTTTCTTGTCAGCAAATGACAGAATGGTCGCTCAGCAAAGTTTTTTTTTTTTTAGAGAATAACTCAAAGTACATCGCCCTGAAGGTAGAAGAAAAATCCTGCCAGAGGTTAGGAAGAAAAAATACAAAACGCAAAAATGTCTTGAAAAAATGAAATTATTACACTCCCAACCGTTGATTTGATCGCGATGTAGGGGTACCAACAAGTGCTCCAACGAAATTTCGAAGCAACTGGTCAGATGGATTCAGAACACTTTGTCACGATTTCCCCCCTAAATGAAAATTAAAATCATGAAAAACTCCGAAGTCATTGAAGAGTGTCCTATTACATCACGTGGAGACTAACTCAAGATACATGACTACTATGTTTGAAAATAATCCGATGAATAGTGTTGGAGAACTACATAGACTTGCAGTTTGAAAGGCATCCATATACGTAAGAGGTTAATATGTGCTCTTCTTGATCATTGCAGAATTTCAGAAAATCCTTTAAAGTGCTGAAACAACAGCAGTGGCACATAGAGGTCAATTTGGGGAAGACCACATTTAAGTACATTCCTTCCACGTTTGACAGGAATCAAAATGGGCATTTTGGAGAAGACAGCAAAACAACAAGAGGACTGTGACAGTACCCTGCCCAGCTGAACATACATGCATAGACTGAAGTGGTCCTGTGAACTATGATTGGCATTTTGGACAAGATGGAAAAACTACAACAAGAGGAGTGTGACAGTCCTGTGCTCAGCTGACCCTACATGTACAGACTGAAGTGGTTCTGTGAACTGTTGTATCAAGGTCACTTCTGTTTCAGACCATGATCTCTGTTGCTAACATGTACATATCCCCTTGCCGATCGTAAAAAATTACAGCCCAACTGCAGCACCACCTGTTGAACAAGTAAAGGTCTAGGGGTCCCAGAAGTGTCCCTATGCAATTTGAAGCAATTGGCTGAACGGTTTCTGAGAAGATTTTTTAAGATTTTGCCAAAAAAAAAAAAAAAAAATCGACAACAAAATTCACTAAAAATCCAAAACCCACTGAACCGTGACCATTTGAAAAAACCTGTTAGAGACTCACCAAAGCGACCTCTCCACCAAGCTTCAGGTGAATCTGCTTGACGGTTTTGAAGAAGTCAAAAATCTGAATTTCCACTACAATCCCCATTTACTATAGAATACATGCAGCAACCAGCAAGCACCCACATTGAAAATCAGGTATCAAGAACAAATTAAGAACTTGGAGTTCCTATAGGTGATCCTTTGTGATATCAAAGCAATTAGGTGAGCGATTTCAGAAAAGATTTTTCAAGGTTTCCCCCCCCCCCCAAACAAAAACCCAGCAAAAACATCATAAAAGATCCAAAATCACTGGAGCGTGACCATTTTAACAAACTTGGCAGAGATCAAGTTTGAAGTGAATCTGGATGACGGTTTCAGAGTAGAAGTCGAAAATGTGAATTAGCATTAGAATGCCCACTGACTCGTATAGTAACCAATAGGGAATGTGTATTTACAGGTAAGTACCAATAGAAAAAGGTAAAATTAGAAATCCACAGCAGTACCACCCAGTGAACAACTTTCACTGATCCTTTCACAAGGAACACATCCACTCAAGTTACATCTTAATCTGAGTGACGGTTCTAAAGAAGAAGTCGAAAACAGCGAAAAACACTTAAAAATCATATTAAAAACAGGAAAAAATGCAGCACCACCTTGGGAACGAATTAAGAACTAGGAGTCTGCAAGAGTGTTCCAGTGTGATATCAAAACAATATGGTGAGCTGTTTCAGAAAGAAGTTTTTGTCTTTTTTAAATTTGCCCCCCCCCCCAAAAAAAAATCATTAAAAAATCCAAAAAGTACTGGAAAGTGACCACTTGAACAAAGTTGGGAGAGACCCACCCAAGGTACATTGCCACCAAGTCTGAAGTGAATCTGCGTGACAGTTTCAGAGAAGTCGAAAGTGTGATTTAGCATCAGAATGCCTATTGACTTACAAAGTGATCCATAGCAAAGGTACATTTACCGATAACTACCTGAATTAAATAAAAAATGTTAAAAACCAGAAATCCACAGCAGTGCCACGTAGTGAACAACTTTATTTGGCCCTTTAACAAGGAACATATCCACCAAGTTTCAGCTTAATCTGAGTGACGATTCTGAAGAAGTCGAAAACACTTAAAAATCATATTAAAAACATGACAAAATGCAGCACCACCTTGGGAACAAATTAAGAACTAGGAGTCTGCAAGAGTGTTCCTGTGTGATATCAAAACAATGAAGTGAGCTGTTTCAGAAAGATTTTTTAAAAAATCCAAAAAGTACTGGAAAGTGACCATTTGAACAAGGTTGTTAGAGACCCACCCAAGGTACAGTGCCACCAAAGTGTGAAGTGAATCTGGATGACGGTTTCAGAGAAGCCGAAAGTGTGATTTAGCATCAGAATGCCTATTGACTCACAAAGTGATCCATAGCAAAGGTACATTTACCGATAAGTACCTGATTTAAATGAAAAATGTAAAAAAATCAGAAATCCACAGCAGTGCCACCTAGTGAACAACTTTGTTTGGCCCTTTAACAAGGAACATATTTACCAAGGTTCAGCTTAATCCTAGTGACGGTTTTTGAGAAGTCGAAAATAGCAGAAACGCACAGAAATCGTACCAAATGGGGTAAAAATGCAGCAGCACCTGATGAACAATTAAGAACTAGGATTCCCTAAGAGGGTTCCTGTGTGATATCAAGGCAATTGGGTGGTCGGTTTCGGAGAAAAGATTTTTTAAGATCACTGGAGCATAACCATTTGAACAAACTTGGCAGAGACTAACCGAAGGTATATTGCCACCAAGTTTGAAGTGAAACTGGATGACGGTTTCAAACAAGCCGGAAATGGGAATTAGCATAATAATGCCCATTGACTTACATAGTGATCAAAAGGAAAGGTGCATTTACCGACACGTACTTGAACTGAAAAAAATCGTTAAAAATCAGAAATCCACAGCAGTGCCGCCTAGTGAACAACGCTTACCATTTCACAAGAAACATATCCACCCAAGTTTCAGCTTAATCTAAGTGACGGCTCTGGAGGAAAAATCTATAATAGTGAAACCACACGGAAAAAAAAGTGAAAATTGCAGCGTCACCTGGTAAACAGATTAAGAACTTGGGAGTCCTTAAGAGTGTTCCTGTACGATATCAAAGCAATCGGGTGAGCGGTTTCTGGGAAGATTTTTTTATTTGCCCCAAAGAAAGAACAAACAAAAAACCACGCACAAAAGATCCAAAAATCACTTGAGTGTGACCATTTCTACAAACGTGGTAGACACCTACGCAAGGTATATTGCCACCAATGTTGAAGTGAATCTGTCCAGTGGTTTTGAGGCAGATGCAAATGTGAATTGTGGATGCCAAACACCAGACGGACGATGGACGAAGACCGATCACAAAAGCTCAGCTGACTCACAAGCAACTGAGGTCCACAGAAGATACATTTCCACTCAGTCTAAGGTCAGCTGAACTAAAACTCTTCATGATAACTGCAGATACATGTATATGCATTGGCACTACCATTCTCATTGATATCTACAGTAATCATTGCTAATCTGTACACTTATTGACCATTACGCAAAGCAAAGAACTTCATCTAAAATCAAGAAATGATATCAACGCTACGTGTGTATGACTTAGGTTAAATACTGTATTGAGATCATTTTTATCACATAAGGAAGAAAACTGACGAAACAATTCGGAGAATAAACCAAACATAGTAAAAACACAAAAATGCATATGGAATAGAAAAGATCGCACTGTCACCTGTTGGAGAAATTATGAAGTGTCTCAGTGATTTCAAAGTAATTGGCCAAGCGGCTTTGGGGATTGCTTTTAAAGATTTTGCCACAAAGAGACACATTTTTTTTTAAATAAACAAAAAAGTATGACTGGCAGAAGAAACTTACGGGAGATCTATTTGAGGTAAATCCCTACAAAGAGTCTACAAAATTTACAGAGGATCTTTCCGACAGCGTTTCAGAAGTCTGAAATGTTCATTGTGTAAAGAGTGACGGGACATGACAGATCCTCTACTCATAGCGTAAGCTCAATGTGATTTACATATCAGATGGGAAAAAACTTAATTGATTAACTCTTTCAGCGCCTGGTTTTGACGAGTCAACAACTGTTTCGGCGTGATTTGGGGGCGCAATGTGCTGAAAAAGGGGAGAGGAAAACAGCACACCTGGCCCGTTCTTTGCTCACTTATGGTAACTATAGGCCTCCTGATACTTTATGTAAAGGTCGGTTCACAAAAAATACGAATCTATGATCGTTATGTCAATTCGCAGAACAGCGACTTTTGTTGAAATTGACAAAGAAAGGATGAAACTATGCTTACCTTTCAAACAGAACGTTGTGCTGTGGACAAAATCCCATTCCTTTTCTGATCTTTGTCATGTCTGTGCGTATATCCCGGCCATATATCTTGGCTGTTCCTTCAGACGGTGGCAATATACCTGTCAGAATCGACCTTTGTGAAAAAAAAAATATTTGAGTCAAGTCAAAAGCGTGCTGTCTGCTTTTCAAAACTGTCACATTTTCAACTCTTTAGCTGAGGCCGACGTTTAATCGACAGCTATGGAAAGTAGAATATGTTTGCACACATACATGGTTATGGTTTGAAGTAGAGTGAGTACATATTCTATAATTTGTTTAAATTAGAGTGGATGCACACATGGTAGTGGTTTATATTGGAGTGGATAAGTGACTTCCAAGTTTAAAGTTTATTAGCAATCCTTTGCAGAAAATACAAAACTGTTGCGGCATGCATGCTCATAACAACACGCAAAAACAAATGGTATACATGGAATCAGATATACAATACATATTGAATTTGATCCATTACTGCTGATTTGAATGTAAATATCACCATGTGCCAAACGGCAAGTTGTACTGGAAAAGAACCTAAGGCGATGAGTCAAATGATCCTTGCACCCCCAGACATTGACATAAGGCCATGTATTACAATGGTCAATATGTGGCGGAGCATCACTGTGTTGAACAAGGTGACCCGGAAATAAACGGCACAAAACTGGAGAAAATCCTACTGGCTCATTTCACTTTACTCATAGCCGTGTAAATTTAAGCTCCACTTTCCATGGCGTTGGTTTGAATTAGAATAGGAAGGTACACAGTGGACGTTTAAATTAGATTGGGCACATATATGGTAGTGGTATAAATTAGAGTGGGGTACATACGTGGTAGTGGTATAAATTAGAGTGGGGTACATACGTGGTAGTGGTATAAATTACAATGGGCACATCGATGGCAGTGTTTTAAATTAGAGTGGATACTCACACGCTAGATGGATATCTAAATTCTGCTGGTTTAAATTGGGATGGATACGTACATGGTAGTGGTTTTTCCTGCGCCATTGTGGCCTAAGAACGACAGGATTTCACCTTCGTACAAATTGAGGTTCAGATTGTCTACGGCCCTTTTGCCATTGGAATACACCTGTACAGAATGTCAATGATACCATTGGCTTATGACAATGTATTGACTTATATAAGTATCAATGAAGAAGCACATCATAAAAAGCCATCTGCTTTCGTTCGCTGCAGGTGTAAAGTTATCTTTTGTAAAAATGTACGCATCTAAATTGAAGTTCTACGCTTTAACTGAAAAGTGAAGGCAAATGTGTTATTTCTTCTCCTCCAAGCATTGTTCTTTAAAAAAACGCATGAAGTTTTTGTTTGAGATACGAAGATGTTTCATTATGGTGTGCTTTATATTTAGAGTTTTAACCAAAGTATCTGAGAATTGATATTAAACTGATCCAATGTGGTAACCTTTACAATTTTCATTTTTCATTCAGTTTGCGCACAAACGTACAACTTCGAAGCTACAAATTGTTCCATCTTGGAGTAAATACATTTTATATTACGCATAGTTACAGTTTGCTTGTATATCACCTTTTTTTTTTTTTTTTTTTTTACTTATTATTACCTTTGAAAGATTCTGGATTTGAATTCGTAGCTTCAGGTTGGATGGCTCAGTTTCAAAGTGACTTTGTGTGTCTGAAAATTAAACACGAGAAAATATTGACGACTGAGCATAAACACATCATACGTGTACTTTGGAAACAAACCATATTTGTACGAGCTCGTACGTTTTTCTTAACTTCCCTTAAAATCATATGAATCCTGAACAATCGAAAGATCTCGTATACACATCCGTAAAATTCATAGAAAATGTTCATAAAGAAATATAGAGCGCTCTGAGTTTGTGTCATATTTCAGGTATTTTCAGTTTTTTTATTTAACATATTGAAACAAAGGCGAACCCAAGTAGAATTATTTTTGATGTGCTACAACATTTTTAAAGTGCAGCTGTTCTTGTTATTACCTGCTGTTCTTTGTAAAAGTACATTCATTTTTAAATAGTAATCTTGCTTTGTATTTGAAATCGTTTTTAATTTATTTCTGCCTGCCATTTGCCGTGTACTGTTTCGACAGCTCTCTGTTAAGTCGAAACCAACTCCACACACAGATATCTCAGCACGCTATGCCAACAGGTGCCAGGCTAATAACCCTTACCTTGCAAGCTCCGCCAGTGTGGTTGAAATTCCACCCACTCCTGACCAGGCTTGTCCACACTGCTTTCATCTTTGCCGCTTCTTGAGCAGCAATTCCTGATTCTTTGGAATACGGAATCACACCAGTTTCCTAGTCTAGTACAGGGACAAGAGCAGTCTTTCTCGGCGTCTCTCGCACCTTCCCCCTTCCAATAAGACCGCATCAACGGGAAGTACCATGGACGTGGCAGTCCATAATCCCCTTAAATTTCAAATAATTATGCCGAATATTTCTTTTTATTTTAATGAGCTTTTAAAGCCGTTCCGCCTTTACTCGTGGTCGTATTCTCTAAAGGTTTTAAGTATGAATGGTTGGTATAAACCAGTTTAAAATCACACACACACACACACACATATATATGTATATATATATATATATATATCAGTTTGAAAGCGTATTCACAGTTGTGTGCAAATTCAAAATTTAATGTTACATATTGGGTTAAACTATACATTTTAAGTAAACTACAACAAATTGCTCTACAAAATTTAGACTGACGTGTTGATATACCTGGGAACACTTTGTCCAAATACCAGACCAGAATAATGCAGATAAAGGTATCAATGCCCAACATTACACAGATGTGCCGTAGACTAAACGTATCACCGACTCCTATAAATTCCCCAAAGTTGTCCCACTGTACTCCAGAACCCATCATCTCAGCCTGGCCGATGAACCTACCAGCTAGACCCATTGCACTCGTGGGTAAAAGGCACTAGAAAAAAAAGAATGCTCAGTTTATGCACACACACACACACACACACACACACACACACACACACACACACACACACACACACACGTACATGTATGTTATTTACTTTTGTATTTAAGGATTGTTTTGCCGTGGGTATATTATTCTTTCAAGCGGGTTTGAGTTGGAATGGAAAAATCTTTGTCTTTTATATATTTGAAGATGTTAAAAAATTTAAAATTTGATTCGCCTATTTAAATACCATAGCGGTTTGTTCAACGGCGTAGAATTTACCGTGGAATCTAAGTTCGTTCATGCGTTGACAGTTATATTCTTGCAAATATTTGTATCCTATTGATTGAATGGCAAGTTTGGGATAGGTGTGGTGACATTTCTTTTGAAAACTGCACCCACAAAACACTAAAACTGAGGCAGTTTGAAGCTGTTGTTGAAGAGTCATGCGATCGACCTGGATTTGGAAAGTAGTACAACATAATATGGCCCAGTATTCACTCAGTCATCAGCTGTCCATATGGTCCACTTGTCCCCGAAATTGGAGGGGGGAGGGTGTCTTTCTTTTCTTTTTTTTTTTTAGACGGTATTTCAGGCACAAGTACAAAATCAATGGCAAATGATTTTTAAAACTTTACATTGGTGATTTTGTTAACTTTTCTATTTACTCTCTTTGCAGTAGTTTCACCTGGATCTGGTTTCAGTGTGAAAAGAAGAAACTCGTAAAAATACAATTTAGCCTAGGGATAAACCGAAACTTTCTTCCATACCTTTCAACATGTGGTTTTATTATATATTCACGCTTCATTACGTCTGAAGTTCGCAAAAACGTGTTACATGTGCTGACGCAGGTAATCACAGCCCTTTGTTTTTGTGAAAAAATGTGTTTGTATCCCTTATTCGGATGTCAAGTTGCCTAGCGCACGTACATTAAGCGAAAAATATCGCCGTAACTACTGACCGCCATATATTTAAAAATGTTGGGCACTTGGCCATCAGCTTCCTCCTTGATGGACACGAACATGTATGGCAAGTAGGTTATCAGGTATATCACTCCCGACGCTGCAGCCGCCAACTTTGTATTGGTAAAAATGCAGCTCACTACAAATCTGCAAATATAAAAAGTATACCTCCACAGTTTTCATTGTGTCTGAGCTTTCGGTTCACTGGAAGAAATTGCCATAGATTCAGGCATTCTTAAAATGTCAGTCAAAAGGTATTCAACTGCAAGGTAATCAGCAGCTTTCGCCTCCCCCTCCCGTACATGACAGAGGGTATTTTGGGGAGCTTGCTCTCCATCGTATGCATTACAAAGTGTCGCAAAAAGTAATTGCCAATTGATTTTACCATTTGGACACTAACCGCAAAGTTTGCTACAATAGATAATCTGTATGCGAAATCTAGAAGAGTCCTGGGTTGCAAAGAGGTGATTGGACGTTGAAATAACCATAAAGACTTTTTGATTTTCTTGGTCATTGTTCGTTTCAGGTCGATATCAATGGTACCAGCGTCAGGTGTCAGTATAAATCTTTGTAGAAATATACAGTCGACATGACGACTTTTGGCAAATGCATAATAGAAGAACACATTTTAATGGTCTAACTAAAATCATTTCCGATTTGATGATTCAGTGGTGGACATAGCAAAAATTCAAAATAATACAGGTCTGACAGAGTGCCCAGAAGTGATGCCATGTTCTAAGACAAGCCTGAATTTATATTACATAACATAGACTTGTCTGTTTTGCTACTTAATTTTTTCTTTTGACATCATTCTATTTAAATGTTCACCTTTCAGACATTTTAGGCTAGCTTGTTTTCTGTTAGGTTAAACCCCCAGGGGCTATCGGTAGCAAGAAGCGGTCTACGACAGCTACAAGATTGCCTAATTGTACTTGATATCTGGTTAATATTTTCATTGCATTCTCTTGACTTAAATACAAATGACTTTCATTCTTTTCTGACTTGCCCTATAATTTTACTGTTACTATCCAAGGATTATTAGAAAGTTTGGCCACAATAATTTACAGTTTTTAGACTTGGCTGTTTGCTGCTTAACTTTATCTTTTGGCATCTTTCTGTTTAAATATTCATTTTCAGACATTTTAGGCTTACATGTTTTCTGTCAGGTTAAACCCCCCTGGGGCTATCGGTAGCAAGCAGCGGCCTACGACAGTTACATGTTTGCCTAATTGTACTTAAAATCGTGTTAAGAAAAATTGTTTTGATAAGATGCTTTTGGCATAAATGCTAATGACTTGCATTCTTTTCTGACATGCCTAAATGAACATTTACTCAAAATTAAAAAAATACTCAAAATTGACAGTATTTTCTCAAATGTCACAAACCTGACACATTACGTTGATACATTGGCACAGGATTGGCAGTGAAATAGAGCTTAATTGTTTGAGGAGTAGGTCATCATGGAGTTTGTTTTACATCTCTGGTGCAGGATATACATTGTTGCAGTCCTTGTTAGGATTACCCTTGGTTTATACAGGTGGTCTAGCTGCAACTGTTTATTTTACAATCACTGGGACTGAATATAATGCCCCTGCTTGTTTCCACTTCAGTTAAACATTGGCGGATGGTTTAACTAGGATAGCTGTCCAGCTAGAAAGGGTACATATTGGTTCAGGGGTAAGTCAAATTGTTCCTATCTGAACCTGTACTATACAAATTTGGTAATTATGGTTTGTTTGATAGGTATTCTTCTTTCATAATGAAGCTCTGCATTTATAAGCAAAACTTCACGTATTTAGCTAATTCATCAATTGCCACGTTCATATTTATTCTTTATTATGTGGGTTGTCTTTGATGAATATTTAGCTTAGACAAGGAGCCGCTACTCAGAGAGAAATGTACGGGTAAAAGGCTCCGAAACATGCTGAGTAGTTACCCGCTGAAGACCCTTTAATTTATTTGCGCTAATACAGCCAATGTCAAAATTTACAGAGGAACGTGTGCAATATGGACAATAGTACTTCTATGTATACAGGTTAGACAGGGACAGGTTAGCTTATGGAGAGTAAAGAGTTCTGACTGCGGAATAGGATAATGACTACTAGGAAGTGGTTTTGGACAAAAAGACACAAATACAATAGTCAAAGCAAAGGGTAAATGAATCACTGCTGACCCTTAGGCCAGACCAAAGTGGCCTATTAGGCCACGAGCGTCCAGAAACATCTACCGGTGCAGGCACTCTTGCACGTCCATGCTCTAGTTCATTGGCAGATAGAAGGGCAGTGGCTATTCTTATCGGTAACATGGTTATCTTCACTGTCACAATCTGTGCCCCTCAGAAAGAGCAAGAGAAGAAGACATTGAAGAATAAAATGGAAGCACAGAACATCCCATCTTTATGCTCTTAACTTGCAAGAGTTAAACTGCCCCACGAAGCAGAAAGTGACTTCCAAGTAAAATCTCAAATCTGGCAAATTGTCATCTTGTTCAACCAAAAAAGAAACAAAAAGGTACATTTGGCACCCACTGATACTGTCCAAAATCTACTTTGTATTCATACGGAAGCTTGTCTGTTGGACGCCGACAGGAAAGGGAAAAATAAAGTTTAACTCAACCCTACAAGATGTGAGTTAAAAACCTATCTCAGTGATCAACGACAAGCACCACAATGGTACATGTGCAGACGAGGTCACTGGGGGATATCAGTGTCACTTTCCCCGATGGGTGCCAGAGGAAGCAACTCCAACATATAAAAGTTGGCATAACAGCTTTTGCTACCTTTTGTATAGTGTATCGCAGAAGGATTAATGCTCCTGTGATCCATAGGCTATGGATTGTGACATGTAATCTGAACTTATCAAAATACAAAACGGCTGCCATCATTAAATTCAAACACGGAAAAATTGCGCCAACACAAGAAGAAAATGAACCAAAACCAGATGTAAGCTTCGACTTTGTAGACAGTCTAACTTAGCACCTTCCACGACAGAACGATTTTTCCTTAATTTTTAAGATAAAAATGTCCATAAACTCTATTGTCTTTCTTAGTTTTTACAATATCGGTATCACGTGTATCCTAACTTGCGCACGCATTTCAGAACTTACCCAAAAACAATGACAGAAATTGAATACAGCTGTGCGAATAAGAATAAGAATATGTAGTTGCTGTAGATTAGTATATTCCCGAGCTTGACGATGGCCACAAAGCATACAGAGATGATGGTGGTCTGGACAAAGGTGGTGATGAACCAAGAAAACCAGTACACACCGTCCACCATTCCCATCAGACGCATGTTCTGAAACCACGAAGGCATCGAATTGTCAAGTTGCTGTCAAATGTGGCAAAAGTTGACAAGCTGCACTTATCACCAGTTGCTGGTTGTCCAGCTACAGCTAACATAATCAAACAATTAGAACATTATCGAAGATGTTATAAAACATCAGAATCAATCGCTTTTTAACGCAATAAAAACATTCTCAAAAATTGCATTGTATAAAAAATACCGAAAAAAATGCTTTAGAACATAAATGTCATATCAAAAACATATTTAAGAATTACATTTGCCGCTACCATTCAAATGCGTTACAGACGTCTTAATAAACTCTGAGACATGATATAAGCAGTTGACGCCAGTATTTTTTGAGACAATATGCTCTTGAAAAACATAGTGTCTCCCTTAGCTTTGTCTTAACCCTTTGAGCACCAGTCACGACAATTATCACTTTTCTGAATTGTTATAACGATTCTATCTTCATATTATTGTTGCAAATGTCTTTCATTCAAGTGCGAGAATCCTGGTTTAATTCCTACTGTTATACCAATCGTAAATGGTCCAACTCAACGCTGTTTTTTTTTCTAGAAATTAGTACTTTTGCTGGTTACAGCTGAAAGGTAAACCGAAATAAAAAAAGTGGGTTTTTTTGTTCAAATAGCTGATCGTGTTTAGAGAGAAGAGCCCTTAAATTGGCAATTTTATGTATTAACACGTGTAAATCATTAGTGTTTACAAACATACCTCCTTTAATCTTTCTTCCTTTTCATGTACGATGTTTCGTACCAATACGGCCACCGTAAACAGCCATGCCAAGGTCACAAACAAAGGGAACAGGTGTATGGTGGCGAACAAAAACCTGAAGAAGTCGACAGTGTCAGGCTCTACTACATGCATAAAACATGAACATACCCGCATGTTTTTACTACTTATCTGGCCAAATAGGTCTGTCGTTTGTCTCATTTATTTGCAAAGTTTTCGTTCTTCATCTGTAACCTAAGCAACGGCATTCTCGTACCCTCATACGCTTGATTTTGATGCGGATGCCTGTTGTCAAGTTATCGAATAGTGCCTAATTACAATCGCCACAGTAATGTCTTCCAAAAACTTAAGATTGATTTACATTGAGGGTATATTAACCTGTCCTTAGTTCATTTAAATTGTGATGATGAAAATTGAATGTAACAGGTACTTAAAAATCCCCTTTATCGTTTTTTTTTTTTTTTTTGTTTTTTTTTTTTGTTTTTTTTGTTTTTTGTTTTTTTTTTTGGTTTTTTTTTTTGTTTTTGTTTTTTTTTGTTTATAGAATTGTTATTCCACTGTTTCGTTTTTGGTGTATTATTATCCTAATTTTATTTCGTGTTCCGTTTATTTATTTTGGGGGATTTTTTGTTTATTGACAGGTTTTCTTCTTTCATAAAGAAGCTCTGCATTTATAAGCAAAACTTCACGTATTTAGCTAATTCATCATTTGCCTCGTTCATATTTAATCTCGTATTCAGCTAATTCAACATTTGCCACCTTCATATTTATTCATTATTATGTGGGTTGTCTTTGCTGAATATTTAGCTTAGACAAGGAGCTACTACTCAGAGAGAAATGTACGGGTATAGGCTCCAAAACATGTTCTGAGTAGTTACCCGCTGAAGACCCTTTAATTTAGTTGGGCTTATGCAGCCCATGTCAAAATTCTACAGACGAACGTGTGCAATATGGACGATAGCACTTCCATATGTATATAGGTGAGACAGTGACAGGTTAGCTTATGGAGAATAAAGACTTCGGACTGCGAATAGGGTAATGGCCATTAGTCAGTGGTTTTGGATAGAAAGACAGAAATGCAATAAACCACATACACAAATGGGTAGATTCACAGATGTAGGCAATGAAACGACAAACATTATGCAACAAACAGTAATACTTATTATGTGTTAAATTGTGTGTATGTACAAAAAGAAAGCAGTAGAGACAGAAAAAAAATGCAACTTACGTCACTAATCCGCAGATAGGTACACGCAATCATGTCTCTAGCAACCTAGTATGCTGTGTCTTATACTAAAAACCGTGTTCACAAATGTCAAGATAGATTTAGATACTTTTTCATCTCCCATAGTCATAATATATATAAGAATTTCCCCATGGTCCCCTAACAGCGGAAATTCAGGGTCTACATTTGTTAGCTATGTATATAGCTCTTGCCTTATGGGCGTATATTTATCACAGTATATAACTAAAAGTTTTTCATCCTCTATTTGATCCGATTGGCACAATTTACATTTTCTTTGTTCAATTTCGGTTTTCGGTTTTGCGTATCGACCAGTTTCAATTGCAAGGATGTGCGCACTTATGCGTAATTTGGTGAAATTTCGTCTTTTTTGTACGGGGAATTTTGCCTCAAGATAAGATGGTTTTGTGAATGAAGATTTGATTAGACAGTACGTGCGAAGTTCATACCTCTCACCATTGTTAAGGCCATTAGCTTGTGCGAATCACCGATTTTCGTGGGTAGCTTGTATTAACCTACTCATGATGTGTTGTACATCAATGTGACCAGCCGGGTTATGCCAGATCCCTTGCATGCCCACAAAGTGTAAAATTTGGTTGATATATATAGCTCAGTAATTCATGCCATCTGTATTAAGTTTAAAATTGTTTCCAGTAGACATTTGTACACCATTGAATTTTGTTGGCAATTTTGTAGACGTATGTTCAGAAAATTACACAGATTCCTGATGAGTAGGAGATAGCTCCCAAGTTCTGCTCTAACTGCAGCATTGGTGGCCTTTCTATGAACGGGGAGAACATATTTGCAAAATTTGACATGGGTAGTTTCAATCTTTGTTTATTTTTTTTACATGAATGATAGAAAGTATTTGCTGCGTTGAGGCCAAAGAGCTGAAATGGACTCCAAACTTCACTGGCATACGATATATTCGGCAATATGAGCGAGTGGAATAATTCTTGTGATAACTTAACATGTATGTATGTATGTATGTATGTATGTATGTATGTATGTATATATATATGTATATATATATATATATATATATATATATATATATATATATATATATATATATATATATATATATATATACACGTTACTTTATTTCTGTAATTTCAGACCTTCGGCCTATATGTCAGTAGAATTTGTTTGGTTCACATGTGTAATATATAACAATATGTAAAACCATACAATCATAAATAGTCTTAAAATTACAGTGATTCTCAACACCCTAGCTTGAAGCATTAAAAACATACATATACAAGTTTAGAAACATTTCACTGTCCTTTGTCATCATTATTTCATTAAAGTGATGAGCATTAGGTGTTATGTTTATAATTTGTGAGAAAATATTTTTTTCTGAAAAGATGGTATTTAGGATGAACAAAAAGTGAAACTAATCTCCAACAAGCCTAATCTTTTCAGTAAGGAGACAATGTTGACAGTATCTATATTCTCTATCAATATTGGTATGTCGCCCTGTCTCGATGTGTAAGTCATGACAAGATAATCTATTATCTTATAATGGGTATTTATTCTGTATTTCTATTGATTTAGAAGTGCCCGAACTTTTTTATCCATGTTCTTTGCCCTGCTTTAGCCACACCCATTTCTGTTTCATGCAAGAACTTCGATTTCAGTTCCTGTACAGTATGGAGAGAGGGTACATAAGTTATATTTTATATAAGCTCCAACTACAAACATTTTTGGAGGGGGAAAAGGCATTCCCATGGTCAAGAAAAGTTAAAAGTATACTAAATGATTGTGGCATGGCACAAGTATTTCTAGACCAGGTAATTCTAAATCCTAAGATGTTAAAGAAGGAAGTTGAAAGGACATTAAAAGATCAATGGTTACAAAAGTGGCAGAGTGAACTGGACAAAATGACATCATGTTATGTGTACAAAATCATCAAACGTGAATACAAAATGGAAAATTATCTCACTAAATTATCACGAGTTTCTCGTCAGGTAATTTGTAAATTTGGAACCAACAATACTTGTTTGCCTGTGGTGACTGGCAGATGTAATAATACCCCATGGGCTGAAAGGAAATGTACTATATGTCCGGATAATGTTTTTGGGCGATGAGTATCATCTAATACTTGAATGCTCAAACAAGAGAATAATAGAACTAAGGTGCAAGGACGTGCCACGATGTTATCGCAGACATCCAAGTATGTTTAAGTTTGTCCAGCTGATGCAAAATGACATGAAATTACTCAGTGACTTAGCGGCTTTTATATAGGCCTATTATGGTTTAAAATTGTATTCTTAATTGCCTCTCATTATATTGCTATTCTAGTCAAATATTATATTATTGTAACGCCATACAATGTACAATGGTCTGAGTATTAAAAATAAATTATAATGTGTGTTTCAATCAAGTGATAACATGTTTCCATCGGCAGCCTCGTTTTCAATTGAAAGCTAGAATTGCATACAATCGTTGAAGAAAATCAAATACTGGAAAATCTAGATAGGAAATTGCAGCTATTAATCCTAACTCTTCATAAATAAGAAGAATAAATACCTATTACAAGATAAAACCGGCACCATCTGTGGTGAGAGAGAAAAATACCCCTCCCCCACCTCACCCCCTTTTTTCAGGAATGTGTGTCCTGTTCAACCTTCGGGAGGTCGGCTTCATAGGGCAAACATTGCTTAATGAGGGCATTTTTCTCCACGCCCGTTTCTGTTTTATACAGAGTTTTTCGATTTCAGTTTCTGTTTCAATCAAGTGATGACATGGTGCCAGTGTTCGTGTTGACAGCGGAAAGCGATGGCGGTGAAGAGATTTGCCGATCTGTCACTGTCAGGTGATGCAGTTAACAAAACAAACAAACAAAATGTACGCCAAAAGGGACACTGAGGACAAACGCAAAAGGGGCCAAGATGCTCAGACACTATCTGGAAGTAAAATTGCAAGCAGTTAGTATAAATTGTTCCGAAGGGTCGTCGGAAATGAATAAAGATGAAATGCAAGATACGGAGGCGGCTGAGAAGCCTAAAAAATACCAAAAACTCAACAGTAGATGGAGTAAATAATTTTTACAGTTGGATGAACAAACGAAACAAAACGTGTGACTTCAAAACAGAAACACCAGACGAACAGAATGACTAACTGCAGAAATTTTATGCCGAGGCGAAGCCAAGGACAAAAAGAAAGGTGGGTCATGAAGTATTTGTATATATTTAGCCTAGGTCAACTTGTTGGTGGACAAGTTTCACGTTACTGTTGTAAATTTGAAATGACTTTGATAAGTTTGTTATATGGGCCCACTAGGCCTGATTCTTTGGCCACTGGGTTTGAAACTGAAATGATCGGTTCCCTCAAACAACATAATGTCTGTGGGGTCACGCTATTTTGTATCTAATGATAATAGTTTATTTTTTTATTTTTCCGGGCGATTTGTTTCTTGATTGGCCCATCGTCAGTGACAAACAGCCCTCCATAGTGGTTAGTGCCCCACTATGTCGGGCTGCTTATCATTGATGTGGGGCCAATCAAGAAACATACCGCCCTCAAAAATCACATAATTGTTAGTTTTACTTGATGCCTGTTGTTGCAGAATAGGCCTATTTTACTGGATGCCTATTGTGTTGGCCTTTTACTTATACTGGATGTCTACTGTGTAGCCTAGGCCTAATCTTGCAGAATTGTTCTTGTCTGATTTAAACAAATTATTGTTATGTTATTGAAGCTGGTACTTAAGCTGTCATTTATTTCAATTTTATGATTGAAGGCTGGGATTACATTTTCCAAGAAATCATGTCATTAATATCATTTTATGAAATAAAGTGCGCAAAAATATAGAGAGGAAATTAGAAATATTAATCCTAACCGCTTTCAGTCTTAATTAGTAAGGAAATTAAATACCCGTTACAAGATAATCTAATCTTCACTAGCGCATTCTTCAACTTCGAATGCTTCAAATCAGTTAAATCACGTTATACATTTATTCCGTTTTTGTTCGTTTGTTTGTTTGTTTGGTGTTTTTTTCAATGTTTTTTATTTGTTTGTTTTTGCTTTGGGTTTTTTGTGTTTCCCTTTTTCTTCGGACTAATTGTGGTAGTTCGACTTATTTTATATGGAAAATTAGGGGATATTAACCTGAACAGCTCTTCACAAGTGTGTCGTTTGAACGATTTGTCTTCACCATCGCACCACTAGGTTCATTGCAAGGAGTGCAGCAGAGGTCAAAAAAAAAAAAAATAGCTAAACCCGGGTTCTAAGATTGTTAGACAACGTGAAGTTCAAAGTTCGAACGAATATTGTTCCGCTAAAATAATGCAAAAACAGCATGCTTTAAAAAGGAGACGTCATTAATACTGGGGTATAACAATAATATTTGTTTTAGGAGCATTGGCATCATTTGCGGCCTGCGGTACCGGTATTCGATTTGCAGCCCGACAGCGGTCATTTGGGCCTGACGCAAAGCGGAAGGTGCAAGTGACCTCAGGAAGGCCTCAAATCTAATACCAAGGGCCGTACAATGATCCCAATGACACAAAAACAGACGTCATTACTATTATTATTCATTTGTAGTATATGTAAATGTGAAGTATATATACTTTCCGTCGCTTCATGTCATTTCCGGCCTGCAAAATGGGCGCAAATGTCACTTGCAGTCCGCAAATTGAATTTGCAGCCTGCAACCTCGCCATTATGGCCCTTGTTATGGGATTAATGTAAAGGTAATCCCTATAAATAAATAATAAGAAGAAATCACTCTGCTTCGCGCGTCGTGGTTAGAGTTTGATCACGTTTGTTGACGTTGGGCCTCTAATTACGCCCGGGTCGGCAGTCTACGCCTGGGTCGGCAGTCTATGCCAAATATATGGTTTAGACCGCTGACCCGGTCGTAATCAAGGGCCCAACGTACAAAGGTTATCAAAGCCCATTCTACCATGAGACCTTTCTTTTTGCTATCTAAGTAGACATAATATTTGTCAACACGAATAAGATGTTCAAGCCACTGCTTTGTGTTCAAGCCACTGCTTTGTGGCGAAAAAAGCGCCGAAGATCATACGGGAATTGAGAAATGACTGAGGTTGCAGCACTTCAACTGTCTTGCCGATACGACTAGAAACCTGCAAGACCAAGTGTCACTTTTTTATCTAGAACAATATCCACCTGCACCACTGAAACTGTGCATTTAAACTTTGGTAAATATTTGCTGAAAGTAGGGTCAGCTAGTAGTGATGTGGTAGCCCTGGGAGAACTGGGAAGACTGCCATTATCTGTAACATATAACTTATTTTACAATCACTGGGACTGAACATAATGCCCCAACTTGTTTCCACTTCAGTTACACACTGGCAAGTGGTTTAACTATGATAAGCGGTCCAGCTAGATAGGGTACATATTGGTTCAGGGGTAAGTCAAATTGTTCTTATCTGAACCTGTACTATACAAACTTAGTAATTATGGTTTGTTTGACAGGTATTCTTCTTTCATAATGAAGCTCTGCATTTATAAGCAAAACTTCACGTATTTAGCTAATTCATCATTTGCCACGTTCATATTTATTCTTTATTATGTGGGTTGGCTTTGATGAATATTTAGCTTAGACAAGGAGCCGCTGCTCAGAGAGACATGTACGGGTAAAAGGCTCCAAAACATGTTGAGTAGTTACCTGCTGAAGACCCTTTAATTTATTTGCGCTAATACAGCCTATGTCAAAATTTTATAGAGGAACGTGTGCAATATGGACAATAGTAATTCCGTATGTATATAGGTTAGACAGGGACAGGTAAGCTTATGGAGAGTAAAGAGTTTGGACTGCAGAATAGGGTAATGATTACTAGGAAGTGGTTCTGGGCAAAAAGACACAAATACAATATATGTATAGATATATTAAATACTGGATGAAAGTGGTTGGCATGCATACTGAAAGATACCCTTATAATTGTAACAGAATGTTATTCAGATAAGATTAGAGTGGCCGAAACACATGGGCAACTAGTACAAGGAAGCTATTGGATAGACTGGGTTTTGCAGATGTATGGTTATTGCAGGGTGCAGGAAATGCTCAGGCATATTTTATTGAGTTGAAGCAAAAGCTCCAAGATGTTGCAAGACAGCAGTGGACTTCATCTTATAAGGAAACTGTAAATTAAGTTGGCTCAGTGAGATAAAAAAAAGGAGTTGATTCTAGAACCATATCTTAATATTATTCATGTCTGTAAATATAGATCAGCTCTTTGCAGATTATGGTGTGCAAATCATAATCTTAATATTGAGAAAGGCAGACAGGAAAGGACAAGTAGAAGCGAAAGATATTGTGAATACTGCAGTGAGCAAAAGTATGTACGGAGGTGTAAAGATGAGTATCATATGTTGATGAAATGTAACTTATATTGCTATCTTAGAGATAGATACAACATTCCCAGAATTACAAGTATGCATAATCTCACAAGCAGCTACTAAGTACAGACATAAGTGTAATAAAGAACACAGGAGCCTGCTGTTACAATGCATTTGTGAAAAGAACTGAATATCTGAAAGGGGAAAAATGATATTTTACAGGTGTCATCTGACATGTCTATATAATAATTGGTGTAAACTGTGTAAATACTATAGGCCTGTGGCCTACAGTTGGATATAACAAGTTTTAAAAAACTGTCAAACTTACCCACCTGCAACACATTTTCCCCATATTAATTAGGATGTTCGACCCTCCAAAAATTATGAGAAGGCTTAGTCGTGTTTGTTTACAACCACACTGCCTGACCACTGTGCGTTGGAAGTGCAGCGTTAATGGTATCCTTCATTTCCATTCGAAAACAGACTTAATGCATCAGTGTTCAATTTTTATCCAAAGTTTGAGGGCCTGAATGCTGTTGCTGAAGTTTCGATTGACTATATCTTAATCCAATACGACTGTCTGATACTGTATCAACAATACAATCAGTTCACCAGTATGTCTTTTAAGAAAAATACATCTGAGTTTATTAAGGCTAAAATACAACATGCGGGTAAAATGGGCTGATTTGAAGTCACTGGGTTTTTAGCATGGACTTACTCGTCCTTGAAGTAATTGTAGTATAGCATGAACTTACTGGTCCTTGAAGTAAATGGTGGTATGACATGTACTTAATTGTCCTTGAAGTAATTATGGTAAGGCATGTACTTACTGGTCTTTGTCGTATGAAGGGTAAGGTACATGTTGGATGTATGTTCCTGGTTCCAGAACAGTGTGCCCGACTATATTGGAGATAATGCTGCGTTCTATTACATCCTTGAAGCAGACATAATTATCATGTTCAAACGACAGCTATGAAAACCAAATTTCGAATATTTTTATGTTATTGTAATCATTATGTGTCTGTCATCAGACTTGCGAGTATGTGTGGTTCTGATCATTCAATTTAACCTCGAATGTGCTTAACTAGTAATTATCTTATCATAACTAAACAAGCAATAAAGTAAAATCTTTCTACAGTTTAATGCTGATAACCGTATTGAAACTGTTAAACTTCAAAGTTGCCAAAGACTTCGAATAATATTCAAACAGTCTGTAATGCTAAATATAAACAAATTACATAGTAAGTTGAGAGGCAAACAGAATGATTGGAGTAGCTTGTACTTTTTTGATGTAAGGAACACAGTACTCCTTAATATGAGTTAGTGGAAATACTGTTCCTAATTGTGACTGAAAACCTTTTGTGTTTTTCTCCAGTGAGTTGATTAAGGAAGTGACTGTGACATCAATGAAATAGACGTGGCATCAGTGATGGAATGGCTGGGTGAAATTGGCTTTAAGGTGACTGGCAAATACTAGTACTGGGGCGATTAACTGATATTGTTGATGGCATGAAAAGTTGACATTGTCGATGGCATGACTAAAGTCAGGGATATCATCTGAGCTCAGACAAAAGTTCGTAAAAAGTGTACTTGTAATGCATATTTTGGCCTGAAATTTGGCATACAGGTACTTATTTTCTTGCCGCATAGGTTGAATTATCTCAAAATATGTCAGTGATTTTAGTTTTGGTGTTTTGGAGAATGGTAATGTTAAGAGATAGACCAGGCTCTGAAAGCCCTGCATTTAACTGAGGAAGGTAAGTGTGCAGTATAAGGAACATCAAAGCATTGATGTTACAGGTATTGTGTCCACTCATGTAAGCTCTGATACAATTGATAGGCGGAATTAATACAGTGCAGGAAATGGGTCAAAGTCCTGGAAGTTGCATATGCATGTGAGGTGAAAACTGGTCAGGTGAATTGGCAGCATGGGGAAAGGAAGACCTTGCAAAACACATAAATCAAAACTTGACCCTACCAAAACACAGAGCATTTTACTAGTTCATCAGTATCCAGTGCACTGCAAACATAAGGAAGGAAAAATGTGACTTGTCAGATTCTCTTGTACAAGTAGACTGCAGATGCCTTGAAAATTTTAGTGAGGACAGTGAGACCGGTTGTACTAGAGCAGAAGGGGTCACCACTCATTGCACATGAAGAGTAGTCCCACTGCAAGCTGGACAATTATGACAAACAACTTATACGTAGAACTATGCATGAGTTCTATAGAAAGAAATATGCCCACTGTCCCAAAATTCTGGCCAGAATAAGAGACACCCTGGACATAGATTCATTTTTATTGTGCAGTGCTTTGAAAGAGCTTGGATTTAAATGGACCAAGACAACAGAAAACAGAAACATTTTTGTGCAGAGACCAGATATTGTACCTGCCAGAGCAAACTTCTTGAGAAGAACCAAACAATATCGCCATGATGGACAACAGATTGTGTATGTTGCTGAAACATGGGTCAACAAGTCACTGTCGATCAAATAGTTGGTATCCTGTTTTAGCTGAGGTAGGATTTGTAGAGCTTCTGAAACACAAAGATATTGAACTGCCCAACACTCCATGTGGCAAAAGTGCTGAGACTGGATTCATCCCAGGATGTGACTTGGTCTTTGTTGGCAGTAAAAACTTGAAAAATCTGGACTACCATTCAGAAATGAATGCCTGAGTTTTCTTGGAGTGATGGGAAAATAAGTTAATGCTTAGTTTGGACAATCCTAGTTTGACAATTATTGATAATGCTAGCTGCCACAACACCAAAACTGAGCAGTCAAGTATCCAGCAATGAAGAAACGAAAAGCCGAGATGCAGGAGTGGCTGGAGAAAAAAAGTTCCTTTCAATGAAACAATGACAGAAATGATCCATACCTGCTAATAAAGAGAAATTAGCTTGCAACTATTTATAAAACAGACTCTTTTGCATGGGAGTATGGCCACCAAGTTTTACGTACACCAGTGAGACATTGTGAGCTCAATGTAATAGAACTCATCTGGGCATCTGTGAAACACTACATAGCGGACAAAAATGTATCTTTCAAGTTGCATGATCTTAAGACCCTGGTCCATGATGCCTTTTCGCAAATAACAAGGGAAGACTGGCAAAAAGCTGTGTCAAAGATTGTTAAAGTAAAGGATCGTTTCATGGAAACTGACGGTATCATAGAAACATTCTTCCACCATTTCATAATCAATTTTGGAGAAGGTGATAAAGAATCTGATGACTTGGACCTGGATGAAGATTCCTTTTACTAGCCTTCAAAGTTAAACATAGCAGATACAAGGTGATGGAAGTTAATCAATATTTGTTGTACTGACACATAAACTAGTAATATTAGTATACATAAAAAATCAAATGGTGAAGAATGGGGTTCAGGAAAAAAAAGAAAATTAAGTGCCAGCACAGTAGTGGTCTGCACCTGCGAAAAAAACCCCCTTCTCCTGGTAGATTAAGATGGTCACATGTGGCAGGTGCTCTTTAATTGCGGGAAATGGTTAATCATCCTGTGCAAAAAAATGTTTGGTTACCATGTGAGTCATGTATATGCTAAATTAATTTTCCTGCACGGTTTTCATAGAACTGGCAGTTATAATAGAGACCCTCCCTACATGTTCTGTGACAATGCCAGTGCCCCCCTTCCATGTGGTCAATGTCCAGGTGCATGTGGGCTACAACAATCTTGTCGGGCTGTTCCGTTCAGAAGTCAGTTCACCATCTATATCCAGGTCTTAACTTTTTCTATTATCACCAAAAGTTACATAAATGTGAAGCTTTTCACAGAACATATAAAATTATAGGATTTAGGGCAACTGATGCAGCAAAAAATAGCTACCTGTGAACCGAACTTGAGGCCAAAATATGCAGTGCAAGTGCATTTTTACTTCTGTCAGGGCTCAAATCATATCCCTAACTTTAGCTGGTAATGGTGCTTGGGTGACCAGCTGATATTGTTGCTGGGGTGACTAGCCAATATTGATGCCGGAGTGACTAACTGCTACTGATGGCACGACTAGCTGATGTTGGTACTGGGGTAACTAGCTGATACTGGTGCTGGAGTGACTAGCTGCTATTGGAGCTGGGGTGACTAGCGGCTATTGCTGATGGCATGACGGTGATATTGGTACTAGGGTGACTGGTTGACATTGGTGGTGGAGTATTAGGTAACATTGCTGCTAAAGTTATTAGTAAGCAGTGGCTCTGGAGTAACTCTGTGACGTGGGTGCTGTAGGGACCTAACCTAGGTCAAGGCAGTACTGCAGTGATGCCGTATAGGGTGTGGAACCACACGGTAATGGTGCTTAAGTGAGTCATTTGAAGCTGATCCTGGTGTGACCTATATATGATTGGTTGCAAAGATGTGCGTGTCAAACATGCCATCTACCAATTGCAATGCTTGAGACCTCTCCAACATGACACTCCACAACCAACCATCTCTAAGTTTGTCTCAACATCACGGCCACAAGGTACAAATGTGCCTTCAGTATCTGTTCTCACCTGGATCCAAACAAATCCAAGATGATAGTACAAATTGGGCATGTCATTAGGTCCATAATACCAGAACTTAGGGACCTGGACACGTGTAGAACCGGTAAAGCTGGCATCAAGACGGATCTTGTACGTAACATGGGGCCCAATCTTCTTCACCGTTTTGGGATCAAACACCAGCCCTGAATCAAGACAATACATATGCCACCATTACGAAGCATGGTAAAATCAACAAACCAGAAATTTGAAATATCGTGTCTTAGATTTACATAATACCTGATATTCTTGTCATATATTAATATGTCACCTGATATCGCATGATGACATAGTATGACGCATGATGGCACACCATATGCTTTGTCATCGCATGGTATGATGCTGAACGATGGCACCACAACATGTATATGGTACCTTGCTAAGAACAAGCAAGATACTGCACATTTATGTTACATTATATAACGTCACATCATTACTGTGCAGTAGACTTCAGTAATAATATAAGCATATGCGAGGTGGTGAGATGTTACAAGTACGAAGCCACCACTGCCCCATTTTCTTTTTTTTCAAATTCTGTCACGCTAATGGAGCAAGCAATGACTTTTTTTCTTGTTGCTTTCTGCCCTTGTTTTTTGTTGCTGTTCCATATGTAGGCAAACGGGCGCATATTAAAAAAGTTATATATCAAGACTAGAGTACGATAGTGCATTTGTACCTGCAAATGGTAATCGGTTGTCTTCCCTTGCCCCATGCTGGTAATATGAGATCAATTCTGCTTCAGAATCAAACCCCTTGAAGGGATCAGTCACTTGAAAAAACTTAGAAATGGAAAGCCAACTGCACGCCACTGCGTCCATCTTGTCCAAAGCTTGACGTATTAATTTACGTAAAACACGTAAAAGAGCTTGATAATTGGATTTTACATCAGCTAGTGGGCGTACGAAGTAATGTATTATATCCGTCAAATTTTTTACGATGGACCTCCATCTAGGGTCCGGAGACGCAACTAGCTCGGTCAGGAGCGCTTCCACCTGAAATAACAGCAAGCACCTTTGATCTCCCAATCATTCGATTCAGGCACAGGAACTCTGGTCTCTGTTCTGGTTTACCAATGTTAATTGTACCTGAGTTTAATATCAACATATTTTTACCGGTCAGTAAGCACCAAAGTGTTGTGCTGTTCGAGTTTTTTTTGTTTTGTTTTTTTTTTTTTTTTTTTTTGTTTTTTGTTTTTTTTTTTAATTTTTAGATTGAAAGATGTGAAGGACTTACTCATATAACACAAAACTTTGGCAAGCCACCGGCTATAGCTACTTACAATTAACCAACCACTGGCTTTAGCTACTCACAATAAACAAGTTCAATACAACACTTAAAACAGCTATGCAGATACAAAGTCGATGAAATTAAGATAAGCATCAGGCTGATGGTAATCTACTGAAAGAAACGTTTCTGACATTAATTTAGATTTTAGTCCATTAGATCAAATAATATTCACAATGACCTCTCTTCGTCCACAGTATCAATGTTGATGTTGTCCCATTAATACATCACTAACGAAAGTGTTTGTGCTGGACATCACATAGTTCATTATATAGCATTGCACTGCTCAATATTGTATTACATTACCACTGTATTGAACTATATGGTATCTTATTGTGAGTTTGTTATGCCATGTTGAACCATTTTTCAATCTTAGTTTTTCTGCTGGACTGCAACATGTGATAAAATATGTTTTAACTGATACTCACCTCTTTAAACGTTATATTACCTGGAACAAACATCTTCTGCAAGAGTACTCGACGAATTTCCAGGGACACGTTCAGCCACACTTTCGATAACCTATCCAGGTCGTCTATAAATCCAAACCCTGGTCGCGCCTATGTACAGAGCATATATATGTTGCAATGCATTTAAAAAGTCAGTCTAGCACCAAAATTTTCGGTAACGAAGCCGAGTCTTGTAAGGCAAGCTGAGCGCATGTGCAAGTAGATAAAAATGAGAAATACTCCCTGTAGAATGTACTATAAAGAAGGTCAAATGGTGTTTTGCTTACAAGCCACCCACAATGCCCAGCAAAAACTTTGCTGAATCTATGTGTAAAAATTATTGACATTATTAGTGCACACTATAGTCATGTCATGGTTGGTGGTGATTTAAATCTCGATCTATTGCATCAGCAAAAAGGAAAGCCTTTACGTGATCTGTGTGATCCCTTTGATTTAAAAAATCTTATTACCGAACCTGTTTGATTTTCACAAAAATTGCAAATCGCTTATTGATGTTTTTTTGACAAATAAACAACAGAGTTTTGTCACAAGTGGCAGACTATACTTGAAACTGGTGTCAGTGATGGCCACAAACTTATTTTTACTGTTTTAAAGCAATATGCCAAGAATGAGACCAAAAAAGATTACATACAGGACTTTCAAAGATTTTGATCAAGTGAAATATGATCAAGACTTAGATCATTCTCCTTTTTGGGTCTCTCAGTGTGTCGAAGATGTGAATGACCAATATTTTATTTTTGAAGGGCTCTTCCTCGAAGTCGTAAATGAGCACCCCCCCTCCCCCCCAAAAAAAACTAAAACCAAAGGAGCCAATGATGCCCCATTCATGAATCGTAACTATCGCAAGTGTATCATGAATACTGCCAGATTAAAAAATAAACACCACGATTTCCCAGCTAAAGCAAACTGGGAAATCTATAGAAAACATAGAAAAGTACAAACAAAATTAGAAACAAATCAATAAATGATTACGTCCCAACAAATGCGAAAACGGGCCTAAGCAAAATACCTTAGGCAAACAATAAAGATTTTTTCTCGGTGATAAATGTCATTCTGATAACAATATTATGTTACTTCATAACAACAACTTGTTTCCTCATCAATTGAAGTAGCCAACATTTAAAACGACTTTTACATAAATGTTGCAACCGGCATAGGAAACAATATCTCTCTGGACCTTGTCGATTGCCCAAGCCATTTTTTGCAACAAAATCATTTGAACTGTGCAATGACCATGTCAGTATTCAAAATATTAATACACATGGTAACTATTCCCTTTACCTTTTCTGGTGATTTTCACGAAGATACGCATAAGTTTGTCTCAAAATATGACTCCAAAACAGCAACAGATTACGATACCATTTCAACCAAATTCCTCAAACTTTCAGTAAACGGTATTTGCAAACCTGTTTCACAAGTCATAAATAGCTCTATAGTACAATGTACCTTTCCTCAAGCATGTAAACTTGCTGTTGTAAATCCTGCTTACAAGAAGAAAGACATGCTTGATAAGTCTAACTATAGACCTATCAATATCTTGAGTGCTGTGTCAAAAGTTTTTGAAAAGGTTTACAATTCCAAGTTAAATCTCGTTCTTCTACCTGAATTTGTGGCAGCTTTAATGCAACATTACAACTGCCAATCTGCTATGCTCAGACTAGTAGAGGACTGGAAGAAATGCCAGGACAAACGAAAATTTATTGGTACAATCCGCATGGATCTGAGCAAGGCGTTTGACTGTATACCCCATGACCTTTTAATAGCTAAGCTTCATGCTGACGGTATGACTGATGGTAGCATACTATTATCAGCCAGCTACTGGCGAAACCGCGAAGCTGTTCCCAAGGTTCCATTTTGGGAACGACATTTTTCAACATCGTTATCAAGGGTCTTTATTTTACTATTACCAAAGAGTCACTTGTAAACTTTGCAGATGAAAATACTATTTACACTAATGGAAAATACTATGTACACTAATTTTGATCAAATTACCACTATTTACTCCAAGAGACAAACCTAGCTATTGAATGGTTAAAAATAAATCGAATGCAGGCAAATGCCGATAAATTTCATGCCATGATCATCAGCTATCGACCCCAGGATATAAATGAACTAATTCTGGATAACCACAACATCAGATGTTAAAATAATCTTAAACTCTTGGAGTCTGGCTTGATGAAAAGCCCAATCTCGACAAACATATCTCTGAGCTATGCTTAAAAGCCAGTAGACAACTGAATGCTTAGAAGTGCCTCTCTAGTTACTTAACTCATTCCACAATGATAGAAGACTGAATCTACAGCTTTCCTTGGCACGCTTTGGGCACATTGCACCAAAAGTGCACCAAGGAAACCTGTTGACCATGGGCATATAATTTGGAATGATCTCCCATGCAAGTTTCATTCAAAATTTGGAAAAATAGTCCCTAAATTAGTAAAATACAATTAGCAAACGACATTTAGATATTAGCGGTAAAAAGCACCATTAGGGTGGAATGAGTTAAACCAGAATACCAAAATGTGTATATACAAACATTCTATATGATGTCACTTCAACTACTGCCCACTTATCTGGCATTTCACCAACAAAGGCAATATGTTGAAGCTAGAAAAACTTCAAGAGAGAGCCCTTCGTTCTGGATACAATGATTTTGATAGAGACTATAATGCCTTGTTGGCCAAAGCAGATATGCCAAGCCTCGAACTCGATCATTAGTTTCTGAGGTTTTCAAGGCTATGCATGTCCTGACTCTGCCTTTCATATCCAGGCTGTTTCACAGAGATGGCCACGAGATGAAGGATGGAGACAGTACACTTATTAAATTACAAAATGGACATCAAAACTCTACCAGAGCCGTTCCTATATATACCAAGAGACTCAGATCTGGAATAATCATCCACCAACATACTAAAATGCAACAAACCTCACTACGTTCAAAACAGTCATTTATACCTGGAATTGGCATAGCTGTACTTACAATTACTGTAGGTCAGGCATTTATGTCACTACCTGCTCTTAAAACTCGTTTTGTGTACCAATTTTCTCTCCCCCCACCCCTCCATTCTATACTTAGTTTACATCTACTGATATATTATGCTTCAATGCATCAACCCATTTATTGTACATCAGGGTTTAAGCTCACGAGTCATTACCTACTTTTAATTATATCTTAATTTTCATTTATATTTCACAAACTTTTATATTTATCTGTATGTCGGTAATAATAGCTCGTGAGCTAATGTCAATGTTAAAATACAAAGTAGAAATAAAGATCTGTATCTGTATCTGTATCTGTACCTAACTGACTATCAGAACATCAGAAACAGTGAAGTGTACTACAGACTCAAGAAACCTGGGACAGATCCATAAATTACTCGTGTATATTTTACATGATGTTATAGACACAATGTACCCAATATGATTATATCAAGATCATGTTCTAATGCATCTAATCATTTTAACTAGTTACGTTTGTAAATTTCTTCGATCAAATATGTTTGCCTCTTATTTCATTGAATCAGTTGCATGTACGAATCACCCCCACTTGAGGAAAAGAAATGTTCTAACGTGTTCAACGTAGCCACCATTTAAATCCTTGAGGTGAATCTTAAGTTATACTTTCTCTGCTTTCATACTTTTATATAGTCACTGAAGAGAGTTGTATCTATGCACGAATTTTGACCGATTTATATGTATATATATATATATATATATATATATATATATACACACATATATATATACATATATATATACATATATATATATATATATATATATATATATATATATATATATATATATATATATATATGGAGTAATATCAGTATTAATAAGTATACTTACCTCTCTACCATCATTGCCAAGACCGCTGTGTCTGGGCATGAAACCCAAGAAATCAAGTAGAGATCTTGCTACTCAGATTTGATCCTGAAAACCTGACAGTCCCATGGTGGCATCTCTCGGTCCATGTTGAACTGATGGTAACTTCATGTTCACATGCACCCCCAAATCATCGTCCTCTTTTGAAGAATGGTCAGTTGACATCAGCTGTAAGAGGAACCGGGGTTGGTCCGGTGGGCTTCTCTGGTGGTCGAGAGGTAAGTACACTTCATACTGATATTACTTCAAATATTTCGTATTAATTAAATAACGTTACCTCTCAACTACCGTTGCGGATATACAAATGTACTGATGGCACTGTATTCATTACAGGTACACTGACCTCTATAGACCAGAAAAACCCGCAGCACGTGTAAAACCATTGTTCCGTGTGAGGAAGCAATGCTTGAAGGGAAAACCTCAAAGCTGCATGGAAATGAGGCCACCGACTTAAACCAGAAACCCTCCTTATCAACCCTGCACTGAACCCCCTGGTGCTCGCCCACCAACATGACAACTGTCCGCCTCGTGGGTAGACATTATCAGTTTCAGCTCCATCGGACCTGGTGATCTAACAGATCCTAGTCACTAAACTGGCAGGTTGGAGGGGGGCAGTTATGAGGTTCCATGGGCAGTGATACCCTTGTCAAAACTGGCAACAGGCCAGGGAAATTGGGATGAGCTGCCTGATACTGTCTGAGATTAGGTCTACTAGGCACAAGGCATGAAGCTCTACAAGGCCCACTCAGAAATGTGCCAACCTATATGCCTACATCGGATGCAACCACAAGAGTGCCATAAACTGGAACGTGGTGGCAGCTTTGAGCGGATCCAGAAAAGGCCTAATGGACAAGTATCTGAACCTAGGAGCCTGTAACACCCACAAAAGCCTACATGCACTCCTCGAGCACTATCATGTCACACAAGTAGCGCTTGGTCGAAGTCGTAGTTGATCACCATTGGCAGGCCCACAGAATGTCTGCAGGGCATACCAGGAGGCACTGAAAACTCACACCTCATGAGCTCTGGGAGAGACAAGCTGTGACACATCTGGCCTATCCAGAGAGGTCTCATAGGCCTTAAGGATCGTCTGCTTAATTCATGATAAAATTGTTTCTGCAAACTTGCTCCTTCCGAGGGTTACTCAGTGGTGGAAGGATGGCACACCTGCGTCCTCTGATTCCATCCTTGTGGGAAAGGTACCAGCGAAGAGCTCTCACTGGGCACAGGGCTTTCTCCTAGAGAGGAAGAGCAGCATCCATTGAAGCCACTGGGTTCTTTGCAAGGAAGCCCAAGTGAGGTCTCGGGGTCACCTGTGAGTGGTCAGGTGACCATTGGAGACAATCATCTCCTAGCACCCGAAGCCCGTGTTAATAGGAAAAGTTTTTCACATCCAGTACTTGAGAGAAACCCACCTGGGTCCTCAAACCACTCCAAGGGCCACTTCTTCAGAATGACTAAAGCTAAAATCCCACTGGGGTAGGACCTTTCGCCTCACTGGCCTGTCGGTGTAAAAGGACGTAATAAGTGCTGACAGGTAAGGATTGCTACGGATGCACACGTCCAAAACGTTGGCAAGGGTTGAGGAGCTGATTGAAACCCTTCCACTGTTCTCGAGCTCTTGTGTAAAACTTCCCACTGATACAACAGGAAGTCGCTGATGTCCCTGACATGCTCAGCTCAAGGGTGAATTCGCCTACTGCTGCACCAGTCGGAAAACACCTTCCATCAAGCTGAGTAAACAACTAGAGAAGAAGATCGAAGCCCTCCCCCTCTGGAAATCCTATCTGAGACCAACTCCGAGAAGCCTCTGTTGTGGATGTACTGTGAGATAACAGCCAAGCGTGGAGGTTGAGCACTTTAGGGTTCCTATGGAACACACTTGTGCGCAGTTGCACAAGAAGCTTCAGCCTTACCAGTAAATGTAATGGAGGCTCAACACTAAATTCCAACAGGTCTAATGAGCAATCAATCCGGGGCCTCTAGGGGGCGACCAAGATCAGATTGCAATGGTGGGACCAAACTTTGTGCAGTACCCTCCAAAGGATCTTCCAAGGCGGAAAGGTGTATGCCCACAGGTTGCTTCAGTCGATGGCTAGAGCATCCGCTGCTGGGGCTTGGGGGTCTGGGACATGCAAGACGTACACTGGTAGTTTCGAGTTCTCACAAGTCACAAACAGATCCATGTATGGAGTCCCCCAACATGCCCACATGGCCAGAATGACCCTGGGGTGGAGTGACCACTCTGTCCCTACAGGCTGACCTCTCCTCAAGAGTTGATGGGCCAGGACATTCATGGGTCCCAATATGTTCCTCACGTGCATGCAAACGTTATGCTCATAACACAATCTGATAATGTGTGCAGCAAACTCCATCAGCCTCCTAGACTGCATCCCACCTTGCCTGTTGAGGTAGGCTATCGTGGTCTTGTTGTCACACATTATGAGGACATGTTTGTGCTCCATCAGGTCTCATAAGTGGAGGAGCGCCAATCATATTGCCTCCAGTTCCAACCAGTCTATGTGGTGAGCCATGTAGGATGTCGGCCAAGGGCCCAATGCCGCCCGACTCTCCACATGGGCTCCCCACCCAGACTGTGATGAGTCTGTGTAAATGGTGAGCTGGGCCTGAAAAGGCTCCAGCATCTGTCCTCTCATGACTTTCTCCCTGATGGTCCACCAATGAAGGTGCGGCTGATCCTTGAAGAAGATTGGCACCTTTTTGAGATATCCCTGGTGTCTCGTCCAGCTGCCCCACAGCACAAGCTGCAAGAGGTGATGGTGGAACCAGCCTAGCGCAACCTGGGAGTCCATCGAGGATGGAGTCCAGCAAGGCGAGCCATTGTTGTGCCGAGCAGACCTTGCCAGTGAGAAAAGTTCTAAGCAAAAACTGCAGTCTGTCCCACCTGTCCTCAGAAGGACAACAGATGTAGGCTACCAGATCGAACTGGATGCTGAGAACGACTGGACTTGGGTAGGTTCACTATCAGCCCCAAGCATTGGCATAGTTCCAGAACAGTCCGTGTGTGGCGCTGCAAATCTAGGCACCAAAGCACCCTGATAAGGCAATCGTCCAGATACACATGAACACGAACGGCTGAGTGAAGGTAAGCAGCAACTGTCTGCGCAAACTTGGTAAACACCAGCGGTGCCATGGTGAGACCTAACGGAAGCACCCTGAACTGGTATATTTGGCCCGCAAATAAGAATCGCAGGTATTTCTGTGAAGACTCCGTGATTGGCACGTGGAATAACGCGTCCTGGAGATCCAGGGATGTCATCCACTCCAGGGGCAGTAAGCGCTGCTGCCACCAACTGGGGTGTTTCCATCCGAAAGGACGGGACTTCCAAATAGGTATTTAGTGTCGACAGGTCTATGACTGGGCCCCATACTCCATCCTGCATGGGGATCGGGAAGAGTAGGTTCTAGAAGGCAGGAAAACCTTGGTGCTCTACCAGCTGTATGGCCCACTCGCTCTGATGCATCTGAACTCCCTCCAGGAACACCAGTAGTTTGGGTTCCGAGGTAGGTGGAGCAAACCACCATGGTTCTGTGCTTAACAGTTGGCTCCCGTCGCAGAAATGCAGCTGTAACCATGTCTCAGGATGTTTAGGATGAATGTATTGTCCGTGATAGACTCCCATTGCGCACGATATGTGGTGAGGCAGCCGCCAACCGGGCACTGCATGGAGTCTTAACAATGTGGCAGCTGGCAATAATGAGACATCTTCCAGTACCTGAGAGTCAGGAACACTGAGGCTTTCCAGAGTTCTTCCCTCTACTGGAAGGCTTACCCTACCCGGATCACTGTCCGCCCTTCCCAGGTCGCTGTGCGCCCAAGGAAGCACAAGATGAGGGGCGGAAGTACATCGCTTCAGGGCTGAGGTGGCCAAGGACGACAAAGATCGACAAGAGTCAGTCGGCGCCCTGGAAACGTGCCTGGTCTGTGCAGCAGGCCCGAAGGTTCTGCGCTCAGGGAAGCACTTCCGCCATCTCTCTTCCGAACAGAATTCCAGAGAAGTGGTGCCCCATGCGAGCTCTCCTCACTATTGAGTCAGGCAGCTTTTGACCCTGGATGTAGGCGTCCCTCTGTAACAAATGAAGATTCGCCTCCAGCATGCAAGCGGTCCACACCTGGTGATCACCAGCTCGTAATAATTAGATTGCTAGGAGTTTTACCTGGTTTAACCAGTCTCACACTGCCTGATAGGGCCAGAGCCCTTGAGGTCCTCCAAGAGAGACCCCAAAGTGGCCAAGGCCCCTGCCAGGTTCATGGTTGCCAGCTCTCTGCTCCTGCCAGAGTGTATTGGCATAAGTGATAAACTCTTGACCTAAGTTGTGGCCTGGTGTCAGACGAATCCGACATCAGCAGTTTGTCATCCTCCTCGGTGTCCAGACCCGAAGACTCCTGACTCGCGAGGGTACAGTGGACACCCAAGGCCTCATAGAACAACGTATTGTCCGAGGGTGATGGAGCAGCCACCTGTGACAGCGGGGGATCTGTCACCACCCCAGGCATAGGGGTAGTGAGCACCTCCGCAGAAGTAACAACCGCCGCCACCTCCACTTGCTCCGCCCATGAGGGGGAGAGAAAGAAAGGCAAAGGAGACTCACAAGCCGAGATCTCCGAGATCACAGGCTGAGAGGTCTGCAAGCCAGAGTGATCTGGCTGAGGCTCCCCCAAGCCACTATCCGGTACCTAAACTGGCGCCGTCTGAGCAATCTATTGGCAGGAGGGGTCCGGTGGTAGTTCAGAGAACTCCCGGACATGAGGTCCAAGAGACAGCTGACTCAAAGCGGAAGCAGCAAGCTGCTCTGCCAAATGAGTCCACTTAGACTCGGCGATAGTAGGTGTGGCCAATGCAGGGGAAGCCTGAGCCTCCTCACACAACCACTGATCCTCACAGAGCTCATGGTCCGCCAGCCACTCAAGAGAGTAAGGCAGGCTACCCGGCTCAAACATAGGAACCAGCAGAGTGGCCAACTGCTCACTCTGGGGCAAAGCCGCCGGAGGTGCAGTATGAACTGCTGGTGCTACTGTCAGGGAAAGGGAGGTTCCGCCCAGGCTGAAGGAGCCAACACAGCCGGAGCCAAAATCCCAGTGGCAGTAGAACGCTGCCCCTTTCTGGGTGTCTTCCTCCTTGGTCCCCAATGCCTACACTGTCCATCCAAGCTCTTGGATCCAGGAGCTCAACGGAGGCACCAGTGCATTAACTGGCACTCCAGGCTTACAATCCAAGCACCCAGTCTGGCCAGGGTGCTGGCTTTCTGTACTGCCTGGACTTATAATCCGAGCACCCGGACTGGCCAGGGTTCCAGAATACCAGGGCAGGCACCTGTAGGTTTCCACTCCTGTCGAACTAGTTTGTGAGGTAACTGTCTATCCAAGTGCTCAGACCCGGAGGACCAAGATCTCAACAGCAGCAGCCGTTGCTTGGCAGACTTCTACAGAGCGGATTGCAAAGAAGAAACAGTCTGATGAGAGGGGGCAAACAATGCACGCAACATCTCACCTTGCTGTATATACTCTTGGACATCGCCTCCAAGCCTGTGACCACCTTTGGATTGGTGCCAAGAGTAGATTTGGATGTCGTTTGAGGGAAAGTCTTCCACTTGTGAACTCCTAGAGGAGAACTCTTGCTACTTGACTTCCAATTCCGATGTCTTGTCACCTTCTCCCAAGGGGGTATGAGGCGAAGAAAGGTCTAAGGAGACTGTGGACGAGGCGGAGCAGGTCTACGCTTTTTCTCCTTCGACACATGGGTTGAAGATGGACGAGCTGAAGCAAGTCTACCTTTCTTCCCACTGGGAGTCGCAGGTGAAGACTCAACGGAGTCCGACATCCCGGCCTGGCATTTGGCGCCTGTTGTGATCTGCCCCCTACACCAAGCACCAAGTGACTTTCTCCTTGCCTGCTCACAGAGAAGCCACTTGTCCCCCCCCCCCCCCAATCCTGGCAGTATTTGCAAGTTTTCTCATGAGAGCAAACTTGTTGCAACTGCATGCAACAACCATAGCAGTGTGGATGGTCATCCCAGGCTGCTATATAGTGGTTCCGAGAATCCAACTTTTGTCCCTGATCAAATAAGGACGAGGATGCACATGTAACAGTATCTGGCCCAACACCAATGGACTGCCTCCAAAAGGAAGCAATAGCCTGGTGTGCACTGCCTTCCCTTGCTCTGCGTTCTGTTTGCCAGGATTCCATCTTGAAAAATATGAGTACGAGTCAAACGACCAACTTTGCACTTAAACTTTCAGTGATATCCGATCACACAAATCGGCTATCTAGGTATCCGTAGATGTCCAGACTGCTGAGTAAAGATTTTCTGCAGAAAAGAGCATGTGAGAGCACAAAAAACAGTGAGTGTGAACGATCGTTCACGGAGCTTCACTCAAACGAGTAGGTCACTAATGGCCCCCAAAAGAGGAAGGATGATACAGGGGTGTATGTGAACATGACGTCACCATCAGTCCCATTTGGAACCAGAGATGGCGCCACGGGACCGACCGTCAGGTTTCAGGATCAAGTGCAAGTAGCAAGCTTCTCAACTCAAACACAGAGGTCTTAGCAATGATGGCCGAGAGGTAACATTATGTAATTAATATATATATTAGATTCGCCATCCTGGCACTTTAGGCAGTCAGCCAATGAAAATGTATGGACAGCGTGCATTGACACTCATTATTAGGGCCAAACAAACCCGTGTCTATTCTATATAAACATGCTGGACTAAAATAGCCAGAAGTACATTTTCCCAGCATCAAAACTTTATTAAAATCCATGTACTTATAAAGCGGAATCTAGTTTAAAAGTTTCAGCGATTTGCAACACAAAATCTGTGTCTAGCTCTGAGTAATTTGCGTCCACGAAAAGGCCAATTAAACATGGGAGGGAATGGGAATACACACTTGCATCCACCGAGCAGAGATTAGTAGGTCAGTGCCTGTGATGTCATGGTGAATGTATGTATGTATGTATATATGTATAATTCAGGAACTGTGAATCATCTCTGCAATGCAATTAACTTTGGTTTATGCGAAAATAAATTAGGAACGAGTTGTAGCTGGTGTGTTTGGTGAGGCTTCATGCAGGATGCACATACCGTGTTAATGATGTCGTCAACTTTCCCGCCTTGTGGGGCATACATTATCGTGGGCTTCATTGATATAATTCCAAGTATGAGTGCGGCAGACTCGTATACACGTTTGAATCTGGAATCATCTGTAAGCGAAACGCTATAAATATGTAATTCTCTGTCGTTTGAATTCAGAAAGTTTACATTCAAATACAGACAGGTAAAGAAATGGCAGTTCTCTGCGTGTGATACCTTTGTGACGTAACTGTCAAATATACAATATGGTACTTCACGTTGACGGAGTTGCCTGCATTAAATTTGGCCAAGGGTGTTTTTCATGCATTGACCCATTACTCTGACAACTTCAGTTCAGCTGGATCATTGAGCCCTCTTTGTAACGTATCAGCGTTCTGTGTGGAAAACAGCCAAAAATAGATGATTTGTTCTGCTGCCTGTTTTGCTTTCCTTGTGTGATCGAGGCTTTTTCCAAATTTAAGTAGCTGGGGGAAAAACAGCACATTTGTTTTTAATCTGAAAAGATTTTTCTGAAAATATTGATCTTTTTGAAGTTTACTTTTAAAAGTACCGAAATTAAGGGGATTCTTTCATGAACTGCTTAGATCGGATGATCTTTCACCCAGCTGGCCAGATTTCCAAAAAAGCCAAGAGAACGCAATTTAAAAAGAATAACTTTGTGCCAAACTTTATCAAAGGCTTTTTACACATCTAAGAATACCATTCAAATTTCATTGCCACATTTGACTTCACTGTAAATTTTGTGGACCACACTTGCAGGTAACAATGATGAAGCAAATAAACTCAGTGTCACCATGTTCATGTTAGGGTCTAAACAGCCAGTCATTCTGATTTCTATCTGAAGGGAAGAGTAACGAAACCTTCATTTAAATGTCCGAGAATTTTCTCAACAAAACCCAATTTTATCCAACTTGTGCACGATGGACAACTTGTATGAGTAAAATGCCGTGAATTAATTCACCATTTTGCCTTGTTTTCTTAAGTAGGATAGTAACTCAACACGATGAATGCTGACGTACGTCAGACGAGTCTTACCCGTAATATTTGGTTCATGGGCTGGCGCACCACATATATATGTCTCCATATCCATCCACGTCTTCGCTACCATAGTAATTATTTTTTCAGTCCTATTCTCCACCTGCAGAGATCATGACATCTTCACCAAGAATAGGCAGTAACATATTTTACGCAAAACAAGTTGGAATATTATTTTATGATACAGGGCGACTATATTCACGCATATGCTAATAAAAGGTACTGTTACCATACAAAATCAGTCGCAAAAGGCTCCCACATTACAATTTGGAATCCAATGGTGAAAATAATATTAATTTTGTAACTGTATTCTATAAACGCTTCCTGGACAATAATAATGATAATAATGATAATAATAATAATAATAATAATAATAATAATAATAATAATAATAATAATAATAATAATAATAATAATAATAATAATAATAATAATAATAACAATAACAATAATAATAATTATAATAATTTTATTAGGAAAACTACCCCTTTACAACGGGGGCTTCGATGGAACGGGGTTTATTCCATGATGCGTCCAAGTATCTTACCCATTTAAAGTTTGCTTTCAACCGGTGTAAACAATCATCAATATCATAATTTTTTCCCCCGCGCTAAAACTAGAGATAACCCACTCATTGGGAGAAAACTCTAGAAAGCGTAAGGACAAGTACATCGTGCACTTTTGGTTAACAATGTAGAAAATAAATGTTTATCATCGTCACATCTACAATGTGTAAAATTAATGTACACTTCAATATAGATAAAATTTATATACAATATAGGAGCTTCATTTAAAATCTATGGAATCTGCACCTTACAGGGAACTGTACTACTCTATTTCTTTATTGTGAACAGGCACTGTTGAAGATATATATATATATATATATATATATATAAATATATATATATATATAAATATATATACACATTAGCTTATATATCACAGTTAATTTTTAAGAATGTACACAGAAATGTCACAGCCAGCACCTTCAAGAGCTACCATACGGCAACGCCATGCTTCTTTTAGAAAAGTTTTACAAGCACTGTCAAATATATCATTAACAGCATGGTCATAATTGAATGATATTCCAAAGAGTAGCGTAAATTTCGTAGTTAAGGAAGAGCGAGTAAAATGTTCCCATACATGGGTAGAACCATGTTCCAACAGGCATTTTTCCAAATTTCGCCAAATCTTAATTCTTAATTCCTTGGCGTGTTCACATGTGAAAGTGATATGAGATAAGTCTTCTGTACCTTGATTACATAGTTTACAAATTCCATCTCTGTAATGTTTCTTCCAATCCTAGACATCCGGTTCTAGCCATAAATTTTAGTCTAATGCCCTTGAAGTCATTTACCTGGAACATGTATCTCTCCCCATGCGTGGAATACTTAATCAATTTGTAATATGACAAGGAGAACATTTCATCGATATCTTTAAAAAAGTCATATACGTAGTTTTGCGTGCTTTCCTTTGTATTGTTAAACCATACTGCACTGCCATGTGAGAGTGAAGGCATTGTTAGGCTTTTCCAGAGACTGTCACCAAACGTTACTCTATTTATATTGTCGTGCCATGAGAGAATACTACATATGTATCCATTTAAGCGACTAAGTTTACCTTTCAAGTGTTGCTTTATGTGTGGAGAGTCTTGTAATGACTGGGCAAATACAATACCTAAATATTTATACATAATGTATTCTTCAAGTGTCAACGTTCCCAAAAACCGTTTCCTTGTCATATCCATTTTTTTACCTATGACCATAACTTTTGATTTTGTGTCATTAAATTTCATTCCCCATTTTATAGCAAATCTATGTGCAATATTAAGCATTTCCTGTAGTTGTTTATCATCATTTGCCATCAGAACAATGTCATCTGCATAAAGTAAGGCGGGAATAAGTTCATCATGATAGGTTATTCCTTACCCTTGCTCATTAAGCATAAAGAGTAGATCATTCATGACAATAGAAAATAGCGTGGGTGATAGAATGCATCCTTGTTTCACACCAGTAACACTTTCGTACCAATTACTTTCAAAAGGACCAAGTATAACTTTGTTTTCCACCTTCTCTTACAATCTATGCACTAATCGCCATGTTTTACCTTGAATTCCACTATTCCACAGTTTGCACATTATCCGATTTCTGTTTACCGTATCAAAAGCTTTGCTGATATCAAGAAATGCTAACCATGTTTTTCTTTTCTGTCCTTTCTTAAACTACATAGACCTTTGAGACTAAAGTAGTGATCTTCTAACCTACGACCTTGTCTATATGCACCTTGCAGTTCACCAAAGGTTTCCTGTTCCTCATAGAAAGACTTCATTTGTGTTTCAAGCATGGATGCAAACACTTTATATACATTAGAAGTAATTGTAATTCCTCTATAATTGCTGAGTAGCTCTGGCTTACCGTCTTTATATATTGGTTTAGTATAACCTTTTGACCAATCGTCTGGGAAGCTTTCTAGTATTATACATAGCTTAAATATTTTCGTAAAGACAATATTTCAGGCTTATTAACTCCGTCGTCCGGTCCGTCTGATTGATGACTTGTATATTGTGTCTTCAATTATACCATTCCATTCCAACGAAACAAATATTGCGCGGTAAGCAAATTTATTTAAACGGGACAACATAATGACTTTATTCAATACATTTCACTCCATGGCCTCAGTAGTTTACTCACCGAAATATCTGTGAAGACATCTCTGCCACATGGCATGGCTGGTGAACTTTCTGGTGCTGGTTCTTCCCAGATGTCAGCATTAATTATGTCGTTGCTCGTCTGCGGGTGTTCGCATAAAAAAACATGTTAACCCTTAAAGTGCTAATCACTGCTATAGCTGCTTTCTCATTACCATTAAACATATAATGGTTAAAAGAGTCAAATTCCTTATGAAGATACACTTCATTCAAATACTAGCAAGCCTTGTTTGAAGCAAAAAGTAGTCTTAGTCAACAGCTTTCTTTGGGACACTTTGCGCGCATTGCGCGCAAAGTGACCCGAGGAAAGCTGTTGACTTAATCTTAAATCAGCACTTTAAGGGTTAACAAATGATGCTCTGCTGCATTAGAAGTATGGATTGTCATAGAATCCATGCTTCAAAAGCTTCAAAGTGATCTTTAAAAATTCCATCGTTTTCGGGTACTCTTTGATGGAATCCGTGGCGTATACCTGTTTAAGCTAGTGTATTGAACCATTGCTTCACATGCCATGATTTGTTAGGTACGAATTTTACGGGCAACGTTTGAGCCAAAGCTGCCTATGAAAAATATCCTAGGCCTCAAGAGTGCACACTATAAAAGCACGTGTTATGTCCGACGCATAAAACAGGGCATGCAAACATGGCCAAACACCGCAAAATCACTTCTGGTGCCAAAGTTGACAAAATTTTATTTCCGAATTTCAAATATGTCTGCTAGTGATTTGTTATCATTTTTTATGATAAAGTGAGCACATACGAATTTCACATCGGAGAAAAGTTGGTCAAAGACGCTAATCATGTTTATTTTGCATATTAAACATAGTGCACCTGCACTTCCCTAAAGTGTGTCATTTTGGAACACTCAGACTTCTGTGAGCACGAAAAGTGGTATGGACAGGGATGTTTATTTTGTTAGCTTTCATGTTAGTTATTATTTAATACTCTATTTCTACAAAACTACTTTGAAACTTAAATAAGATGCTTAATTTTATTTATAAGTACCAGCGGTTGCAATATAGAAACATTCGTGCGACCAACAACTAGTCACACAGTCTTTACCACTAAAATGATATTCATAGCATTAAAATTTAGTTTAAAATGAGGGATGATATGCTTATTTACCTCCTAGAGCTAGTATCTTCGCCAAATCGAAAAACTGTGTGCAAAATTAATTAAAAGTCCATGATATTTTCGGAATCTGTACGTAGCGGAGCATACTAAGCTTATAATGCATACATCAAACACAATATTGTCCGCTTTTAACAAAGCTGCTGTTCAGCCTATTCATTTTCTGTCTGTAGTCCATCGGTGAACTCGAATTTACATCAGGATTCAGGATTCAGGATTTTTATTTTAACCAAATTATGTGTACAAAAGAATTTATTTATTTGGTACATACAAAGTATAGAAATAAGCAAAGTAGAATTTGAAGAATAAAACAGAAGAGAGTAATCCATAATTTGGTCAGGGAGATACACATTAAGATCTTTGACAGACCGCTATCATGTGTACCACCCTGCATGCAAATGACCATAAACTATTTATCAAAAAAAAAAGTAGCCATGTAACTGGTAAGACTTTTATCAAAAAGGCAGGGGAAATTCAGAGTCCAAAAATATAATCAATTTGCATTACAAATATAGCAATTTTGAATGTTGCAGGACATTTCATACGTATCAATAAAATATTTCTTTATGTATTGAGAAAAACCAAAATAACTATGAGTATGTACCTTCTCTTTAACAACCTCAGATGTCGCATTTAAAACATTAACAATTTCATGTCTTATACACTTTCGAGCGAACGCATGTTGAGTACGTGCTACAAATAATCCCTTTCTTCGGGTGTCATGTTCATGAACTTGGGGGGTTGGTGTAATTGGAAATTGATAAAAATAGACAGGAAGCCGGTTATTTTTATATTTGAAAAAAAATTTTAGGATTTGAACTGTATGTATATCGACTAATTTGAGTAAGTTTCTGGATTTAAAAATAGGTTCAGTGTGTGCATTGTAATTACTATGATTGACAATCCGAACAGCTTTCTTTTGAATTTTAACTAATCTTTCTAATTTATGACCCCATACAAGAAGACCGTAATTGAAATGTGGCAGGATTAAAGAATTATAGATGATTTGGAGAATATTTGAGGGTAGAAAATTTTTTAATTTATTCATGATGCCGATCGCATCAACGAGCAAACGTGCTGAATATACCTAAATATTAAAATGCCGTATGGAAAAACTCTAAAAATTACCGAAGGAGAACAATTTCTATCCTGTTAATAATAGGAAAACGTCCGTCCAATCTGGACTGAGCAGTCGCAACAGCCAACTGAACTCTCCCTCAGGTTGTATCGGTGTCCGCCATTCTAAAAACGGTGCTTGTGGTGACGCAAATACTGATTTTTATCCTTACTTTTTGTTTGCCTTATATACACAAACTAAAATGATTTTGTGGAAGTTTTACATGTGTTTACTCCAGTGAACCCGAACAATGAAAGTTGAAGTGATCAGTAAGCAAATAAGTACATATTTTATTGACAAAACATGAAAGGTCAGTACTGACCTATTTGTCAAACAATACATACATGAAACTGCAAAAGATTTCACAAAAGTGAAAGTTACATTTGCAGTCTAGCGTGTATACATACAAACAGTCAAGCTTCTGGATAAACATACTATGTAGCTAACATCCAATAACAACATTACTCCATTGCTCATAGAGAATGGTGAGTAGATTTATAAGAAACCACCGTCACAAGTGGCTGATATGATACTGTGGACGGATTCAGAGTATTCTGGCTCTAATATCCAGTAACAAAATCTGAAAAAGAGCTGTCGAGCCAGCACCCATAGGCAGCGCCAGGAAGCTACTCCCTTGCCTGCAAACAATAGTGAGCAAATTAGGAGAATCCACCATCACAGTTGCAGTTGGCTGTCTTTGAAAACCCCAAATAAAACTGTGCTCAAACAATGTGCTATACTGCAAGAAAGTGTAATATCAAAACAGAGTATTTACAGGCAGCAGCAGCAGCAGAGTGCCTAGGGGTTCAGCTAGCTCCCGGGCAAAAGGCAGCTTACGAAATTAATATATCAGTATCTGAATTCAGAATGTTACCAATGTTTAGTTATGAGAGAGAGAGAGAGAGAGAGAGAGAGAGAGAGAGAGAGAGAGAGAGAGAGAGAGAGAGAGAGAGAGAGAGACAGAGAGAGACAGAGAGAGACAGAGAGAGACAGAGAGAGAGACAGAGAGAGAGAGAGAGAGAGAGAGAGAGAGAGAGAGAGAGAGAGAGAGAGAGAGAGAGAGAGAGAGAGAGAGAGAGAGAGAGAGAGAGCTTGTACACTGTCTGATAGGGTTAACAAGGTACTTCAGAGAGTCGATTATGCCTGCCCGGTTGGGACATGATACATCGATACATCCCTAAGTAGTACTTACACAAGGTTGATACTCCAAACCGTAACAGTTTTCCAATTACTGTCCCGTTGGTAATGTTACCAATTTATTGCATTTATATTAGAACATAACATTATATTTTCATTCTTGTTAGTATGCTTGTAATTGTATTTGTGTCTTTTTGTCCCGAACCACTTCCTAGTAGTCATTACCCTATTCCGCAGTCCGAAGTCTTTACTCTCCATAAGCTAACCTTTCACTGTCTAACCTATATACATATGGAAGTACTATTGTCCATATTGCACACGTTCTTCTGTAGAATTTTGACATAGGCTGCATTACCCCAAATAAATTACAGGGTCTTCAGCGGGTAGCTACCCAGAACATGTTTCGGAGCCTATACCCGTACATGTTTCTTTGAGTAGCGGCTCCTAGTCTAAGCTAAATATTCAGCAAAGACAACCAACATAATAATGAATAAATATGAACGTGATAAATGATGAATTAGCTAAATACGTGAATTTATTGCTCATAAATGCAGAGCTTCATAATGAAAGAAGAACGCCTGTCAAACAAAACATAATTACTAAATCGGTACAGTTCAGGTTCAGATGAGAACAATTTGACTTACCCCTAATGTATTTAGTGCTTATTTAGTGTTTTATTTTAATTGCCCCACAAAACTATGAATTAAATTAGAAATATTAAATGTTAAAAGAAACTGGATGTAAAAGTTAAACACCAATTCAAATGTCTGAAAAATCATTCCTTGTATTTAAACAAACAGTCAAAATTGACGATGCATAATCAAATAAATATCAGTCAGGTCACGTCCTGACACTCACGATAGGTAAAGGTATGCACGATCTTCATGTATGACTCCGGTGCTAAAAGTAATATTTTCTATCGTTAATGGTCACAGAAAACACCTGTAAGACAATCATGTGTCGAACTATTTGGTTTGTCCTCCCTTAAGTGGTCTAAATTGGAAAATACTTGTTCGGTCGGATAAAGGAAGTAATAAACTGACGTAATCAGGTAGTTGGTTGGAAGTACTGAGCAGAATAACTGCTCATTTCTTGAAGGAAAAGTGACTTGCCTCTGCTATAAAACATGGTGAAGCCTGCCCTGCTGGCAGACCGGTCGATATCTGGGTGTGAGCAATGACATGATTTTAATAAACTTGTCATTTATTCCATACCAACTTCTTAATCTGGCTCTATCCCTGTTTGATAGGGTGCAAAACCCCAACCAAGAACTAGTGAGCCAGATGACCATATCATATGTAAGTCCTTTTCTATAAAACCTAACTTTCAGCCCCTTTTTTTCTGAAATTTAGGTTCATATTGGTGATTTGTTTTCTGCTACCGGTGGCTCTCTAACCCCCCCCCCCAAAAAAAATAAATAAATTAAAAAAAAAAATTAAAAAAATAACACAGGTCACTACCATACGATTGAGTTGGGTGTAATAGTAATAGTAATCGATCAGATTTGATATGCAGTTTGGTACCTTAAATGGTACAGATACGAAATTGGGTCTGGCTTTTACCCGAGCTGGAAACTTTGGCGAGCCTCAAGTTGCCACCTGTTATGATAATAAGCGTGACACTGGTGTTGCACACACTTTTGAAACCAGGGTGTGACTGGTTTCATATTAAATTACCACACAGATCCATTAAAGTGCCAGATTGTCCTTAATTTGCAAACATAACAGTTGCTTTAAGCCAGAAAATTGTAAAGTATATTATCAACTTACCAGGTCCGATGAAAACAGCCCCTTCTCGGCGTCGGTCTGAAATCTTTGAGGCACCGAGACCCCTCCTTTGCAAAATACTCCGTGGACGTACATCTGTATCACGTAATCATAAAGAGTCACAATTTTGTGCCATCTGTTACATCGTATTAGTTTCTGCCGCAGCAAAGAGCGGGACGTATCACTGAGGCAGGGATGGGTACATTAAGAATGCCAATGGCACTCGGCACATCTTTTTAGCTCAGCTGACTTGTCAGTCAGCGGAGCTTATGGTATGGTTGGGCATCTGTCGCCCGTCTGGCGGCGTCCACAATTCACATTTTCGACTTATTATCAAAAACCGGTGGCCACATCATCCTCATACCTGGTGGGATCTACCTTGGGTGGGTCTCTACCTATTTTGTTCAAATGGTCATGCTCCAGTGATTTTTACATGAAATTTTTTGTTCTTTTGGGGGGCAAATCTAAAAAATATCTCCACAACCGCTCGCCCGATTACTTTGATATCATACAGGAAGACTCCTATGGACTCCTAGGTTGTAATTTGTTCAGCAGGTGGCACTACGTTTTTTTCTACTTTAGAGATTTTTTGTGTGTTTTCGCTATTTTCAACCTTTTCTCCAGAACGGTCCCTCCGATTAAGCTGAAACTTGATAGATATGTTCCTTGCGAATGGTTCAAACAAAGTTGTTCACTACGTGACACTGCTGTGGATTCCTTATTTTCTACGATTTTTTTTTCAATTGGGGGTACTTACCAGTAAATGCAAATTTCCTATTAATAACTATGTAACTCAGTGGGCATCCTAATGCTGATTCACATTTTCGACTTCTCTGATACCGTCATCCAGATTCACTTCACACTTAGTGGCAATATACCTGGAGTGGGTCTCTACCGAATTCGTTCAACTGGTTATGCTGCATTGATTTTTGATGATTTTTTTTTCGGGGGGGGGGGGGGGCAAATCTTTAAAAAATCTTCTCCGAAACCATTGACCCAATTGATTTATTATCACCCAGACAGGAACACTCCTAAGGACTCCTATATTTTAATTTGTTGACTTGGTAGCACTGTATTTTTTTCTATTTTTATGATGTATTGTGTGTTTTCGCTATTTTTGACAACTTCTCCTAAACCGTCACTCTGATTAAGCAGAAACTTGACGGATATGTTTCTTCTGGAAGGGTCAAAGCTTTTTGCTGCATATAACTCAATCCGGGTACTTATCAGTAAACGTACCTTTCCTATTGATTACTATGCAAGTCAACGGGCATCTAATGCTTATTCACATTTTCGACTTCTCTGAAACCGTCATCCCGTTTCAATTCAAACTTGGTGGCAATATACCTTGAGTGGGTCTCTACCAAATTTGTTCAAATAGTCAAGCTCTAGTTATTTTGCACTTTCTATGATTTGGGGGGGGGGGGGGTGCAAATCTTAAAATATCCGAAACTGCTCACCCAATTGCTTTGATATCACACAGGAAGATTCCTGAGGACTCCTAGTTCTTAACTTGCTCACCAGGTGGCACTGTAATTTATTTTCGATTTTTAGCTCAGCTGACTGACAGATTATGTTATGACTAGCCATCCATTGTCTGTCCGTCGTCCATCCGACTGTCTGTGCCTTGGGTGAGACTCTACTAAGCTTGTACAAATGGTCACGCTCCAACAATATTTATTTTTTTTTATGAATTTTTTGTTCTTTTGGGGGGGCAAATCTTAAAAGATCTCCGAAACCGCTCACCCAATTGCTCTGATATCGCACAGGGACACTCCCAGGGACTTATAGTTCCAAGTTTGTTGACCAGGAGGCGCTGCTATTTTTTTCTGATTTTTTTGTGTTTTTGCTATTATGGACTTCTTCCTCAGAACCGTCATCAGATTAAGATGAAACTTGGTGGATATGTTCCTTGTGGGAGGGTCAAACAAAGTGGGCACTGCTGTGGATTCCTGATTTTTAATGATTTTTTTCAATTAGGGTGCTTATCAGTAAAAGCAGCTTTCCTATTGATTACCATGTAAGTCAATGAGCATTCTAATGCTAATTCACATTTTCGACTTTTTCTCAGAAACCATCATGCAGATTGACTTGAAACTTGGTAGCAATGCACCTTGGTGGGTTTCTACCAGGTTTGTTCAAATGGTCACGCTCCAGTGATTTTTTTGAATTTTAATGAATTTTTAGGGGGGGGGATTGGACAAATCTTACAAAATCTTCTTCTCCACAACCGCTCAGCCAATGGCTTTGATATTATATAAGAACGCTGCTAGGGACCCCTAGCTCTTAATTTGTTCACCAGGTGGTGCTGCAATTCTTTTGAATTTTTTTATGAATTTTTGTGTGTTTTCTTTACTTGTCACTTCTTCTCTAGAACCGTCTCTCAAATTAATTTGAAACTTTGTGGATATGTTCCTTGTGAAAGGGTCAAGGAAAGATGTTCACGGCTGTGGATTCCTGATTTTCACTACTTATCGGTAAATGCACCTTTTCTATTGCTTACTATGCAAGTCGATGGGCATTCTGATGCATTCTAATGGTAATTCACATTTTGGACTTCAGTGAAGAAACTGTCTGTCAGCTTTACTTCAAACTTAGTGGCAATGTACCTTGGGTGAGTCTTAACCAATTTTGTTCAAATGGTCACGCTCCAGTGATTTTTGGATTTTTTATGATTTTTTTTTTCAAAAATCTTTTAAAAAGTTTTAATAGGAAAGTTTAACGCGGGAATTTCTTGTAATGGTTACAAGTTAAATGATTTTGGCCAGATTTTTGCTAAACTTAGCAGGGATACACCTTTTATAAGTGTTTACCTATTTTTGTGCAAAATGTCATGCTCGAGTGATGTTTGGACTTTGACCTCATTCCCAAGGTCACAGGACAATCAGGGAAATTTACTGTTTACTTGATAACCGGAGATCTGTTTTGAGTTAGGACCTTGATGTTGCACGTGTTAATGTTTCTCTATGAAGGTCATGCTTAGACAGTACATGAGTGACCTTGACCTCGTTTCTGGGTCACAGTGCACCATACATTAATTTTACTCTAAACTATAACTAGAGAACTACTTGAACTGGGACCCTGATATTGCACATGTTAGTGTTCTTCTATAAAGGTCAGACTTACTCAGTAAATGGGTGGCCTTGATCCTATACCTAGTTCACAGACAGTTTAAAGATTTTCGAAAAAAAATCATTAAAAAATCCAAAAAAAAAAAAACCCTGGAGCATGACCATTTCAACAAACATGGTAAACACCAAGTCAAGGTACATTGCCACCAAGTTCAAAGTGAATCTGAAAGATAGTTTCTTCACATAAGTCCAAAATGTGAATTACCATTAGAATGCCCATTGACTTGCATAGTAAGTAATAGAAAAGGTGCATTTACCGATAAGTTCCCGAATTGAAAAAAAAAATCATTAACACCAGGACTGTGACAGTCCTGTGCTCAGCTGCCTAAGTCGCCCTATGACCTTGGAAATGAGGTCAAGGTCATTGACCTATTCTGAATCTAACTTTCATAGAAGGCAATCCGCATGTGCAAGATCAAAGTCACAGTACAAATAGTTCCCAGGTTATCACACGACCAGTAAAATTCATGTTAGTGGCCCTGTGATCTTGAGAATGAGGTTAAAGTCACTAATGCATGGTCTCAATCTTTCTTAAATAAAGGAGCACCAACAAGTTCAACGTCAAAGTCCTACCTTCCACAGTTCTCAAGTCACAATGTGAAAAGTAAAATGCACATAAGCGTCTGGGTCCCACTGACCTTGGGAAAGAGGTTAAGGTCACCCATGTACTGTCTTAGTCTTAGTCTGGCCTTTGCTCAGGACAACAATCATGTTCAACACTAAGGTCAAAGTTCAAATAGCTTTCAAGTTGTCAGGTAAACAGTAAAATTTGAGCAAGTGGCCCTATGACCTTGGCAATGAGGTCAAGGTCACTTATCTACTGTCTAAGTCTGGCCCTCACTAAGGACAACTAGCATGTGCAATATGAATGTCGTGGCCTTAATAGTTCTCAAGTTACCATGTAAACAGTGAATTTCATGCATCTCACCCTGTGACCTTGGAAATGAGGTCAAGGTCACTCAGCTCTGTACATGTATCACCTTCATACCAAGCAGTGTCTCTATACAATTGCAAAGCAATTGGCTGAGTATATACCAGGATGAACACTTTTGAAAATTTAGCCCAAAAAATGAACCAAAAAATTCATAACAAGAGGGCTGTGTGAACAGCCCATGCTGGGCTGACCTAGACATTCATTACACTTGCAACTTTGTGAACTTGGGATAGGATCAAGTTCACCCATCTTCTGACTAGGTCTGACCTTTAAAGAACACCAACATGTGCAACAGTAAGGACTCCGCACTCAGGATATTTTTATTTGGTCAGTAGTTGTTACATTATTTTAGTACAATGTAATGCGACATAAACATTGACCAGGGAGAATTCGAGGTTTCGGTTCAAGTATTCCCAAGTTACAGTGAAGAGTAAAACTCATGTATGTTGCACTGTGACCCAAAAAATGGGGTCTAGGTCACTCATGTACTGCCTTCATAGAGAAACATTAACATGTGCAACATCAAAGTTTTAACTCAAAACAGATCTCAAGTTATCAATTGAACAGTAAATTTTGTGTCAGTTGTCCTGTGACCTTGGGAATGAGGTAAAGGTCCAAAATCACTGGAGCATGACCAATTGCACAAAATAGGTAGACACTCAAAAAAGGTACAGGCCTACCAAATTTGGCACAAATATGGCCAAAAATTTTTAAATTGTAACCATTATAAGAAATTCCTATGTTGAGCTTTCCTATTAAAACCCTTTTTAAAGACTTTCAAAAAAAAAATTTAAAAATTCCAAAAATCACTGGAGTGTGACCATTTGAACAAACATGGTAAACATCTACCCAAGGTACATTGCCACCAAGTTCAAAGTGAATCTGAAAGACAGTTACTGCAGAGAAGTCCAAAATATGAATTACCATTAGAATGCCCATTTATTTGCATAGTAAGCAATAGAAAAGGTGCATTTACCGAAAAGTGCCCGAATTAAAAAAAAATCGTTAAAAATTAGCAATCCACAATAGTGCTACCTAGTCAACATCTTTGCTTGACCCTTCCACAAAGAACATATTCACAAAGTTTCAACTTAATCTGAGTAACGTATCTGGAGAAGAAGTCACAAGTATCCAAAACACCCAAAAATTTATACAAAAAAAAATGAAAAAACTGCAGCACCACCTGGTAAACATATTAAGAACTAGGGGTGTTCTTATGTCATATCAAAGCAATTGGGTAAGCGGTTGTTGAGAAGACGATTTTTTAAGATTTGTCATTATAAAGAACAAAAAAAATCATCAAAACTCCAAAAATCGCTGGAGCGTGACCATTTGAACAAACCTGGTAGAAACCCACCCAAGATACATTGCCACCAAGTTTGTAGTCAATCTGGATGACGGTTTTGGAGAAGAAATCGAAAGTGTGAATTAGCATTAGAATGTCCATTGACTTACATAGTAACCAATAGGGAAGCTGCATTGACCGACAAGTGCGCGAATTGAAAAAAAATCGTTACAAATCAGAAATCCACAGCAGTGCCACTTAGTGAACAACTTTGTTTGACCCTTCCACAAAAAACATATCCACCAAGTTTCAGCTTAATCTGAGTGATGGTTCTGGAGAAGTCAAAAATAGCAAAACCACACAAAAATCATAAAAAAATCGCAGCGCCACCTGGTGAACAAATTAAAAACTAGGAGTCCCTGGGAATATCCCTATGCGATATCAAAGCAATTGGGTGAGCGGTTTCGGAGCAGATTTTTTAAGATTTGCCCCCCGCCGAAAAAAATCATAACAAATCCAAAAACCAATGGAACGTAACCATTTGAATAAACTTGGTAGAGACCCACCCAAGGCACATCCCCACCAAGTTTGAAGTGAATCTGGCTGATTGTTTTGGAGAAGAAGTCGAAAATGTGAATTGTGGACGGACGACAGACCCTCACAAAAGCTCAGCTGACTTACAAGGCAGCTGAGCTAAAAGCTAGCACCAAAAACCAAAGGACAAAAATATGTTAACTACAATATCTACTACTGTATATGTGTGAAGAACTTCAGACTTCAAACTGAGTGTATTAAACACACCATCTGAGACGCAAATTTGCAACCAAACGTGTGTGTACGGCTGTGGACAACTGTGTTTTAGGTTTCCCGAGTAAGATGGAAGTCCGAAGCTGATTGGGATAAACTCTGTTGCATTCATGAAAATTATGTTAAACTTTTGTGTGAGACGTAGCAACCACAAAAGTATAAATCCATAAATTATTGCGCAAATATTATGATATAGGTCCACACTTAATGGCACAAATATCTATATAGCCTTGTCTCTCTACAACTTAATCGAAGCTCTGTGCCTCTGGTTTCGATTGTGACTACTCTTGTACAGTTCCAGTGTTTTGACACCACAAACGGTCTTACAACAGTAGGAGGAAAGGTAAGAATAAACAAAACTTCGATGCATATTGTGGCTACTGTATATTTTAACAGTGTTTCAGGTGCAAATTTCCCATGCATTTATACCTGACTAAGATGCAACAATCACACTCACCAACGTCTGTTTTTTGTGGCCTTCAACTTTGTCCGCCAGTTTCTCAACGACGCCATCTCCACAAATCAGCGTCCATAATTTCTCAATTGTATTCGTGCTCGTATCACTTGAGACGTGTTTTCTATTTTTGTCTACAGGGTTGTTTGAAGTTTCCTCTGCGTGACTGACATTTGATCTTCGAACTACCTTTCGGTGAGATGTTTCTGTGGACGCGCCACCATCTGGTGTAAATCCTTTGCCGGATTTCTGTTTGTTGATTTGTGATTTCTTGGGCTCGCCTTGTGGCTGCCAGGAGTGCACAGGGTTGGCTCCCGATGACGGTGTCTCAAAATGTTTTGTCATTTCTTTCAATTGATCGAGAATGGAAATTGATTTGTTATCTGCAAGTATGACATATCAAGGACTAATTTTTAATTGTATATGTGAATTGTGTCAAAATGGTAAAGAAGATTTCGCTCATGTTGTTTTATTATGCCCATGCCTTAACGCCATAAAAATGTCATGTTCCACAGAATTAAAATTTAAAAATGTGCGGCTGAAAAAGTATGGGCCCATTATTGTAGCTCCTCTATAGGGTAAGCTGTGTCTGTTTTTAGGAGACCTTGGGTACTCCTTTGGTGACAACATTGGGGATTTATTTGACAAAATAAGCAAACAGTTTTTGTTGAGGCGTGGCGTCTTAGACAGGAGTCTTTTGAGCCGACCTAAAACTCGCTTTTCTACTCCACCCTCTCACGGGGTAGTGCACGTCTTCCTGAGGGCAATACCAAACTGCCCACTGTCCCGTCTCGTCAGGCGGCAGTCACAAGCATATTATACACAAGTGCGTCTTCTGTATTTCTAGTTACCAATTTTTAGAAGAATATGTTACGGTTTTATTTAAATGTGTGTGACGCACCGTGGGTCCTACCCTGCTCACGGTGCCCCGTTGTAAACAGATAGTTTCAGAAATTAAAATTATTATTATTATCATCATCATCATCATCATCATCATCATCATCATCATCATCATCATCATTATTATTATTATTATTATTATTATTATTATTATTATTATTATTATTATTATTATTATCCATTCAACTTTAAAAAATATATATGTATAAGAAACGTCCATGGCATTCATTTGTAACAACAAAACCATTCTGTTCATACCCAACTGATGGTGAAGCAACCGTTTTGTGGCGAAGTGCCGACACACAGTGCAAGCAACATCATTTTTGGAAATCGATATTATAATCTATGATCTAGGATATTTGCAATACGAATATTTTATGCCTGTTACCTAGTATATGGTCGCGCAGTTTGTTGCCCAGTAAACTCGGCCAAACGTTCAAACAAAACTAAAAGCTACTACAGGTTAGTATCACATACATAGTTTTACAAATATCCTCAAAATAATATTTATGATACTACTTGTCCTCTCACTATGTTGGCCATATGGTATGTGGCATTGCAAATGTGACAATAACTGGTTTATTGGTGAGAAGAAAGGAAAGGATATACAGAGCGAATCATGAGAGAGAAATACAGAACATACATATACAGTGCATCAAGAGAGAAAAAAGGTCTCAGACAAATCCGAGACAAGAAAAGGATATTCAGATGGATCAAAACTATACATTCTTTAATGGAGTAAAAAGCACATCATTTTTATACAAGAATACTTCACTGGGAAGCAATCGTAATGGTAAGAGGGAGAGAGACAGACATATATATATATATATATATATATATATATATATACAGTAAAACCTGTGGTAAGTGGGCGCCCATGGGACCGGGCAAAAGTGCCCACTTAAGGCAGGTGCCCACTTAGCGCAGGTCAATTAATATGGGAAGTATCGGGAACTGGGCCAGGCAACAGTGTCCACTAAACACAGGTGCCCACTTAGACAGGTTTTACTGTGTATATATATATATATATATATATATATATATATATATATATATATATATATATATATATATATATATATATATATATATGCGGGTAAATGCAGTTTTGAGTCGTCCATAACATAAGGGTATGGAGCACAGATCATAATTTTGTGTCTTGTACAATATCCATATTTCCTTTTCTGTTTATTGGTATAGCAGACTCTCCAGTACTTACTCTGTTTTATTTCGTGTTGAGCTGCTCCCTGCGTGTTGCTCATGCCGTTTGTTTCATCAATGTCTGTCAGTGTATTCTCTAGTATATCATTTATAATTGCAATAAACCTGAAACCTTGGTCAACCCTGATAATTAAGAACATAGCAAGTCATTTATACAGTATTTCACTGCTCACAGGAAAGGTTACATTTGAAACACGAAACGATGTTTGGTAGACTAATTTGAGAAGCATAACATATTTGTTTTGGATTAGTTTATGTTTTTAAACTATTAGCCTAACCACAAAGGAGATTTTCAGACAATTGACATCAAAATAAAAGCACCCAAATCACAATATAAAACTGAAAACATGTACTTATTAATTAACGCTCTCAATACTAGATGCCATTGGTGAAAAAATCAATATTTAAACAGCATTTTTAATATTTTGACAATGTATACGTTACGTCCAGCCATACCATACATGTGTATGTGGCAAACTAGGCTTGCTTTTGACGTTGCTCCTCAGTTGAGCATTAAAATGTCGTCAACGTGGCCAAATGTCGTCTGCTTCAATACTTTAACAATGGAGCATCGCAATTTTGTCAAAGATGCTAAAGGAATTTATTACAAGGTAAATTTAACAATAAACCGCGAGGAAATTTTGCTGCCGATGGCCAATTGTAGTTTTGATTAGCTTTGATTCTCCGTACATACAAGCTAATTATTCATCTTCCAGTTTCAGTTATACCGCTGAATTTAAGTACAAAATAATCGTTGAATTAGCAAATATCGCCGATATACTAAAAGGCATGTGGCCTACCAGGAGTCTGGGTATTTGATGAAGCCGTTTTCATCGGCTTCCGCTCTGCCAGCTGAACACATGGTCTGCAACACGGGCATGATCCCTGCCGACAGAAGAGGCTGGCTGGCGGGCTGATCTAGAACCAATTATGATAAATTATACAGATTAAGTTTTGTTCTCTCAAAACATATGGATTTAGTGAACCTATGATGTGATTAAAAAAATTCATAAAACAGATGCTATCCAGCGGGAGATAATGCACAGCCCTGGTACGTGAAGACAATTCTCCATTTACCCTTTTTCACCTAAAACCGGTGGTGGCCAAATGTCGTCTGCTTCAATGTTATTAACTAATTACAACAGAAATGACAAATAATTTTATAATCATATTAAATAAGGCCTGTCCAGATAACATCACCCACGCCATGGAAAGCTGTTGTCTCAGCCTTTATTTATGGGGTAAAGGGTTTATGTCTGTGATAGCCAAGAAAATTTTCACACAAGCAAACATTGAAGTTTCCGTTATATCATTGGGAAGGGATCAGTGTTTACCTTACCAACTTTTTGCTCTGAGAAAGCTAAGATAATCGAAGTTTTATTCATACATAATCAAAACTATACTTACACTTGCCATGTGGGATAGGTGGAAGTCGCGATCGTAAAATAACCATGATTATAATTAGAATTAGAGGAATCAGCAGCTCCATTAGGGATAGAATCTACAAAAACAGGAAAGACGAGAGAGTATTTAGCCTTGCATAATTTCTGCGGCCCGCTTACCAAGGTTTTCTATCGCTAATGCCATTGCTGTATCTCAAACAGAAATATTGTCTCTGTGGTGAGTCCACCCAGGGTTTTCTATTGCTAATGCCATAGCTGTATCTCAAATAGAAATATTGTCTCTGTGGTCAGTCCACCCAGGGTTTCTGTCGCTAATGCCATGGCTGTATCTCAAATAGAAATATTGTCTCTGTGGTCAGTCCACCCAGGTTTTTCTATTGCTAATGCCATAGCTGTATCTCAAATAGAAATATTGTCTCTGTGGCCCGGCCACCCAGGGTTTCTGTCGGTAATGTCACAGTTTAAAATTGGTGTAAAGGATTCTGCTAAATGTTCTTGCGACTCACCTAGGGAAGATACATGGCATTATTTCTTAATGTGTCCCTCATATGCTGCCCTACGATCAGCTTTGCTTCATTTACCTTACAAACAGTATTATATGGCTCTGGCGAAGCTTCACTGAAGCAAAATGTCGAAATTTTTCTAGCATGTAAGAAATATATTTCCAGGGCGGATCGTTTTAACACTATAGGTATTGGCTGATTTTGAAAACTCTATTAGCATTTTTATTTGTATGTACTTTGATTTTGAATCTATGATCGGTCTAATTTATCACTTTGGTGGTGAACATCTTGCCGCACTGTGTGTCTCGTCTGGGTGTCAGTCGTCTTTTGCGTGTATTTGTGTGTCTGGTATTGTCCTTTTCATTTGTCCTTTCCAGGAAGAGGGATTTACATAGGACTTTGTCCTCTTTCTGAATTGTTTTGAATTACTATTGTTATGATATTTACTGTAATGTCAATAAAATATGTTTAAACCAATGTCACAGGTGTATCTCAAACAGAGATATTGTCTCTGTTGCCCGTCCACTCAGGGCTTTTGTCGCTAATGCCATAGCTGTATCTCAAGTAGAAACATTGTCTCTGTGGCCCGTTCACCCATGGTTTCTATCGCTAATACCACAACTGTATCTCAAACAAAAATATTTGTCTCTGTGGCCCATCCACCCAGGGTTTCTATTGCTTATGCTAGGGATGTATCTAGAACAGAAATATTGTCTTTGTGGCCCGTCCACCCATGGTTTCTGTCGGTAATGCCACGGGTGTATCTCAAACAGAAATATTGTCTCTGTGGCCCGTCCACCCATGGTTTCTGTCGGTAATGCCACGTGTGTATCTCGAACAGAAATATTGTCTCTGTGGCCCGTCCACCGAGGTTTTCTATCGCTAATGCCAGAGGTGTGTCTCAAACAGAAATATTCATCTCCATGGCCCCGTCCACCCAAGTTTTTTATCGCTTATGCCACAGCTGTATCTCAAAGAAAAATATTTATCCCCAAAAGCACCTCTTTTAAAGTAATTTTTTCTTTTCACATGTGACAACCAATATAGATAAACGCGCACTGGTTTGTTCAGGACTCTGTTAGCCAACTAAATCTGAACACACTCACATGTCCTGTGTCCACAATAAACAGCGTCACTTTTTTTTGGGGGGGGGGGGGTTGTGTGTTTTTTTTGTTTTGTTTTTTTTTTTTTTTTGTTTGTTTTTTGTTTGTTTGTTTTGTTTTGTTTTGTCTTTTGATAATAGAAAAGTGTCCACAATACACAATAGACATGTGTCCACAGCAGACAGGTAACATCAGTATGACTTTTTTTTTTTTTTTTTTTTGATAATAGAAAAGTGTCCACAATACACAATAGACATGTATCCACAGCAGACAGGTAACATCAATATGAAAATGACTTTCTACTATTTTGATCTGGGCGTAAATGCCAACATTAATGCTGGGTCCACAGTGCTCAAGTGTCCACAAGGACAGGTTTTATACACGCAGGTTTATCACTTTTTCCTTTGAGTTGTGACGAGGTTGTCTTGAAAAATCAAGAAATTACACATCATGATGTTTATTGTTAGCCATTGTGAGTAAATTCATGCAAAACGCCGAGCTCCCAGGGAAAAATTCATATCTCGGTGTGCCAACTATTACTCACTCAATAAACAGAATATATTTCTTCAAATGTACTGCAGCATTTTTTTTAATGATGAAGTACATCTTCGTGGCATATATGCATCCAGAATATCGTGTTTATGTAATAATTATCAATAAAACTCAATGCAACTTTTTTTTTCAAATCAGTCCATTTTATTCTGTGACAAACAATGAAATCGTTCAAAGGTTGTGCGCTCCATAGGGATGGGGTGTGTTGAGCATGTCACTATAAAAAGTATGTGTGGATGAATCATTTTTCCACCAGGGAGTTCAAGATTGCCTATGTACTATGAAGCTTGTACGATCGCAAGTGAACAAAATCACTGCAACACATGATATTTTCTAGTTTTTGTTTCATCTATATTTAACCGATTATACGGTGATTGAGTTTATCTCCTGTGCACTCACCAACTGACATTTACATCTAATTGTACACACACATAAAAACAATCCACAATAAAAAGTGAGATAATAAGGTATCATACTGATATTGAAACTCTTTTTATGAGTTGAATGAGTGAGAAAAAGACATTTTGCAAAAACGTAGGCACAAAATCAATTTTCAATATGTATTTATCATGTATCAATATTTACCAAAACTAAACAAAGGAATTGCTTTACTTCAAATGCCCCTGTCAAGTTCAACAAATGTACCTGCATAGCTGAGCAATAAATAAAAGATTGACTATATATCTGTCTTGCTTCTTTTCGAAGATATTAAAGATTTCAATTTGAAATTCCCAACATAAGCCTGGTTTTCTTTTATGTACATTTTGTCCAATAGTGAGCATATGAGCGCTGGGTAATAACATATTGGCAGAAGTTGGAATGGCAACATTATTGCAATTTTGAAAATATTGAAGATTTGAATTTTGATTTTGTCTCTATTAATGTAATTACAAATTGAAAAGTAACATTACTTGGAATGAAAAAATATATCTTATTAAAATATATAGGGAGACCATTCCTCATGTGTTGAACTATTGTATATTGAGTGGAAAAAACTACCCTTCTTCAATAACATACACCAAACAAAAGAAAATAAGTTGTAACTTTTGTTTTGTCCGAGAATGATATAATCCCGTATATGAACCTAATTGGTTACACCTCTCTGATGGGGCGGTCATTATTTCGGGGGGGGGGGGGGGGGGGGGGGCACGGGATATAGGGGGGGTCACAAAATTTCTGTACCCAGTTTTTTGGGGGGGGGTTGGAGGGGGGGCACAAAATTACACATGCTCCTAATAGGGGGGTCTTAACCCCCCCCCCCGTGTGTCATCAAATTGTGAATAAGTTTATAACAAAGTCATAAAACAATAATCAGTATAAGGCTGGGGCTCAGTGGGGGGTCAAAAAATTCTGCAGACCTGCTGGGGGGGCACAAAAACTATGATGATACGCCATCCCAATATCCCGACACCCCCCCCCCCGTAAATAATGACCGCCCCCCCCCCCCCGATAGCGTGGAAGATAAAAGATATTTATCTGTGCAACGCTTCACGACATACGAGTAGACATCGGAACGGCAAATCTATGGTTCACACCAAACCACCCATTCCTGGTTTGCAGGGAGACATGGGCTGGCCGTTGCTTCGTTACAGACAAAATTACACATGCTCCTAATAGGGGGTCTTAACCCCCCCCCCCCCCCCCCCCGTGTGTCATCAAATTGTGAATAAGTTTATAACAAAGTCATAAAACAATGATCAGTATAAGGCTGGGGGGGGCTCAGTAGGGGGTCAAAAAATTCTGCAGACCTGCTGGGGGGGGCACAAAAACTATGATGATACGCCATCCCAATATCCCGACCCCCCCCCCCCCCCGTAAATAATGACCGCCCCTCCCCCCCATAGCGTGGAAGATAAAAAATAGTTATCTGTGCAACGTTTCACGACATACGAGTAGAAATCGAAAAGGCAAATCTATGGTCCACACCAAACCACCCATTCCTGGTTTGCAGGGAGACATGGACTGGCCGTTGCCTCGTTACAGACATTATTTAAGCTTAATACGAACATGGAACCATTTCGTTTGGATGGATCACACAAGGCTAGCGAAAAAGGTGCTTATGCAGGATCTAAGTTTAAGAACCGGATGGTCAAATGACATAGAGCCTGCTTGTCAGGACATTAGCTGTGTACATTTTTATAAAAATATAGCAGCGTGTTGCTAAGGCTATGCCCTAGATAAATTTGTTGAAAAACAACAAAATGAGTGGAATTTAGTATTCGGTCGAAGCCTAACTAAGACACTATATTAGGTTAAAAACTAATTTTGATCAATCAACCTGGCCAAAAATCTGTGAAAGACACTTTGCATTCAATAGGTTTACAGAACTTTGGAATGATCATTAATTGTATTGTGGCGACTATTTTTCAAAGCAAAAATATAATAAAAATTCCGTTGTCAATGGCCACAAGAAATATTACGGCAAAATGACGATTCTTCTATCACAAAATTACAAATAATTTAAACCTGACTTAAAATTTGAAAGATATCTAGAAGCGGTAACAAATTTTGACATTCGAAAAAATATCACCATATTAAGAATAAGTGCCCACAATCTGTATATCAAGACTGGAAGACCTACAAGGCCAAACACCATATTAAGAGTAAGTGCCCACAATCTATATATCAAGACTGGAAGACCTACAAGGCCAAACACCATATTAAGAGTAAGTGCCCACAATCTATATATCAAGACTGGAAGACCTACAAGGCCAAACACCATATTAAGAGTAAGTGCCCACAATCTATATATCAAGACTGGAAGACCTACAAGGCCAAACAAAGTTCCTGCAAACCATCAACAATGTGCTCCGTGTAAAAAATATCGAAGATGAATACCATTTCATAATGTCCTGTACAAAATATCGTTTATTTATCATATTTTGTGACCACGGAACGGCCGGGTTTCAAACCAGCAACCCTGGGCGCCAATTACCTAGTCGAAAATGGGAAACGTATATACCAACTGCACCAAATCCCCATTCATGTATTGTTTGTGTGGAGTACTACACGGAAGATGTGGTACTGTTGCTCTTGTTTGTATAACTACCTAGGCAAAAATATTTTGCAAAAAACTTCACGAGATGTTTGTAAATTCAGCTTCCCTCGATGATCATGATAGATTTATCTTTATTATGATATTAAATGACTCGGAATCAACTACAATGCTTGAAATATTCATGAATAACTGCATAGAAATAATAATAAATGGAGAGAGTAAATACTCCGATTCGATCATGTATGTTTAGCAATTTCACTCCCCTATTATTTGTATCTGTATTAATCTTTGTTGCGTTTTTTTTTCTGCTGATGGTTTCGCCTCTTATTGGAGATAAACCAGCTTCGCCCCACCTTCACCCGCCCACCCACCCCCTGTCCTTTTGTTAGGGGTTCCTCTCCCGAAACAGGTGACACTTTACTGTTAATCTTGTAATGTGTTGTATTGGTGTGCTTTGTGTTGCACCGAATTGTATTTGATTACTCTGTGTGTATTGCATTATATCTTGTTTTGTGTTGACAGACATAGGCCTATTACCATGTGTAGTGTCTATGGTGCAGCCAAATAAAGTCATCCATGTTACATACATACAGACATACATACATACATACATACATACATACATACATACATAATGCACTCTACTGTAAACCTGAATCAATGTATTGTTTTGTGTCTTTTTGTCAAGAACCACTTCCCAATAGGCATTACCCTATTCCGCAATCCGAAATCTTTACTCTCCATAAGCTAACCTGTCACTGTCTAACCTATATACATGTGGAAGTACTAGTGTCTATATTGCGCGCGTTCTCCTTAGAATTCTGACATAGTCTGTGTCAGCCCAAATAAATTAAAGGGTCTTCAGCTGGTACCTACTCAGAACACGTTTCGGGGCCTATACCTGTACATGTCTCTCTGAGTAGCGGCTCCTTGCCTAAGCTGAATATTCAGCAAAGACACATAATAATGAATACATATGAACGTGGCAAATGATGAATTAGCTAAATACGTGAAGCTTTGCTTCTAAATGCAGAGCTTTATTATGAATGAAGGATACCTGTCAAACCAAACATAATGCTAAAAATTTTTATCGTACAAGTTCGGATAAGAACAATTTGACTTACCCCTGAATCAGTATGTGCCCTTTCTAGCTGGATTGCTTATCTTTATTAAACCACCTGCCAGTGTGTAACTGAAGTAGAATCAATCTGTGGCATTGTATTGAGTCCCAGTGATTGTAAAATGAACAGTTGTAGCTAGACCACCTGGGCAAACCGATGGAAATCCTAACAAATGCTGCAACAATAGACATCCTGCACCAGAAATGTAAAACAAACCCAATGAGACAGCTAGTCCTCACTTTGAAAGTCTCCAAACAATAAAGCACTATTTTGCTGCCAACTCTGAGCCAATGTTTCAACATAATTGGTCAGGTTTGTCAAATTTCAGCAAATACTGTCAAATTTGAGTCATTTTTGACGTTGAGTAAATGTGTACTTAGGCATGTCAGAAACTAATGAAAGTCATTAGCATTTGAGTCAAAAGCATGTTATCAAAACATATTTTTTCTTAACCAGATTTTAAGTGCAATCAGGCAAACTTGCAACCATCGTCGGCGTCTGCTTGCTACCTATAGCCCCTGGGGGCTTAACCTGACAAAGAAAATGTAAGCCTAAAATGTTGAACTAAAATTGAAACAGCTACATGACAGAAAACAAGAAAATTAAAGAAAAAAAACTGTGGCAAAATACGGCTCTTGGCATCCAAAATAGCCTTCAGGTAAAAAGGAAATGCCAGACAGAAATAAAGAATTCTTGATCAAACAGATTGTCAAATGCCGGCAAACAAACAAGATTTGGTAATGTAGTGAGAAACTGTAGCTAATTCTAGTGCACTTTTTATTGAAACTTTGACTCATTTATGGCTTACTATTGACACTACAGCACTGATGATAAATGGGCACCAAATGGTGAGCATAAAAGTTGTGTCTTACATGAGTGCCCCTAACCAGCACAAATAAAAAATTCACTAGTACCTTTTCCAAGTGTCCCTGACTAGTACACATTAAAATCTTACCACTTTTGATTATGGTTCATTGGATGCGGTTACAGCACAAACTTTATTAGTTGAACTTGGAATGGCACCTCTACCTAAGAATAATAGTTCCGAAAATATCCATGGTTTAAATTTTCGAATGGCCCTAATTTGCATAATTTTCAAAACTGTCACCTCTCTTCATAAAGAGCCAGACTTTGTGTATGGAAGTATAACCTTGCCAAGTTTGGCGTTTCTGCACATATTGTTCTTGAAATAAAATGTGATTAAAAAGAAAGAATGAATGGCCGTGGTTTGTTTGTTTGTTTGTTTGTTTGTTTATTTATTTATTTATTTATTTATTTATTTATTTATTTATTTATTTATTTATTTATTTATTGTTTCCATTCATCCAGGTATAAATTGAACACCAGTCAATATATTCAGATGTAAATTCACTGCAAGGAAGAAGCTATTAAGAGGAAACGTCTTACCGCTATTTCTTGGTCAGTTTAATATATAAGCAATACACCATAAGATGGACGCCAATCCAAAAGTCTTTTATCTTTGTGTATTGAGTGTACGTGCAATGTATTATCCTTAACATGATGCCGTCAGTTTTAAAATCAATGTTAAAATCCATTTTATGAAGACACATTGAAGGACTTGTGTACCTAGGGTACCTGACGCATATTCCATTTTCATTCTGCAGTCAAATGCACGTGAACCTTACTGTATCAATCACTGCTGACTAAGAGAGAATGAGCTACCTTCCTTTGGTATTAAATATGTTCTTTGGTGTACACTTCTGTGTGAAGTGCTTGGTTGATCCATGTTGCGGCACATCTTCTTGCAGAGCAAGTAGTTTGTATAGATCAAAACACGTATCCAATAACGTGATCACATTATACCTATGTAGTCAGTACATATTGAATATAGACTCAAAGCCGTGACCAAATTATACTGTGGTCAGCATACAGAAGGTCTCAACAAAGTAGTCAAATTTAATTTATGTGGTCAACAGACAGACAGAGAGACAGACAGACAGACAGACAGACAGACAGGTAGGTCGGTAGGTATGGACTAACACCGCGCCCACATAATATCAATATGGTCCTTTCTATTTAACATGGACCGATAGACTGACGATTTTATGTCCATGTCATCAACATGGTTATAACTACGTTATATTCATACACTCGACATATGTTTAACATGGACCAACACAATAACCACGTTATATTCGTGTGGTCAACCTGTGTTGAACATGGAGCAATACCGTGACTACATTTTATCCTTGTAGCCAACATATATTTAACATGGACCAATACTGTCATCAGAAAATTAGAACTCAATAATATTAATGGCTTGCATTAAAGATTCATAACTTGACGTAGAAGCCGCGACAGAAAGCATTCCCATGACAACGTTCTGACAACATATAGATTATTTTTTTAAATCAATTTGGTCAGTTGAAGTGAAGACATGACATCATTGGCGAGAAGGAAAATTGATATTTTAATGTTCATGATACACACAAGCTTGGTCACATTTGTAGGCCTATATTTTGAACACAGACTCACCGGTTGCCTTTTCTTCGATGTGTAATTTTTCCATAGTAGCAGATTAAGTTGCTGTCGGCACGTCATTGTGTGGTATCATGAAACCAAAACGATTCTACGCAGATTCCAGATGTGAAGACTTTGTCTATGTGTCGTATTGCCTTGTGCCTACCCACCAGGACACATCGTCAAAGGAAATTCATTCTATTTTACGAGGACTCAGAAGTATGCTGTGCAATCAGTACCGAGTAAATAGACGTAATTAAATGACGACATGTAAAACCATACCTTGCTGCTCCATGTACAAAGGTTAACGGTAGCTTTCTAACAATACACCTGAACAAGAAGCAGCAGGACACCTGTATACACCTGTATGCACCTTTATTTGTGTCGTCTTATCAGCCAGCGTTATCGCAACCTCTAATGTGTCACTTTTGCCTTTACTTGGGCAAATTAAATTAAATGACTCACAGATATGCCGAGTCGGCGCTTCTTTTCATATAGGAGATCATTAGACCAAGCCCCCCTCATTCCTTATCTTTCAGTGTTAAAGGTAATACGAAATGGGCAGAAAAAGTGGGCCACTTTTTACTTCCTGGTTGGGTGCTTCAGAACAACAACAACGACAACGACAACGACAACAACTGGTTTATCTCTTGTTTTGGTGCGGAGGACACAAAGCACGAATTATTAATTATAGACACTTAATTTTTCACGTATACATAGGCCTATTATCTGTGTCAATAAGGATGACGAATTACTTGTGGATAATTATGACTCATATATTGGACGCATTATGGAATTTACCCCGTTCCATCGGTGCCCCAGCTGTAAAGGGGAAGTTTTCCTGATAATAAAATAAATAAAAAAAAACAAGGTACTGATGGTATTGTGAAAGGATCGAATAGTATATTGCAAGTCACCGTCTGCTTTATCAACTTTCAATAAGACTTTACACAGAAAAAATCGCGTCTTTATAAACTACTAGGCTGCATTCTGATGTGACTTGAAAAGCAAGAGACATATCCATACCGAAATACACTTTTAATGTTTTCCCAGCCAAATAAACACACTGCACATATCCCACATAGTTATTATTTTTTTTATTTTCATTTAGTCACGCTTCACGTAACACATTTAGGCTTGTAGAAAATGCTGTACTGACAACTTGGAGGGACTTATTTGTGACTATGAGTGAACTAGTTTCAAAGTACACGATGATACATTGAGTAAATGAAAATGTGTACTAAATTATCAAGTCCACTGAAAGAACATGTGTGCTGGATCCCTTTCCATCCTATAGCAGTTGAGGTTTCCTTAATTGTAATTCAACTTACTGCATATTAATTTACATGTAATAAACCCATACAGTGGCAGTGAGCAGTAGAGACTGGTGGCCAGCGAAGAGTCTGCATGGGGCTCGACCATCTACCGCGTCAAGCTCTCAAAGCTTTCATTTGGCTTTTGGCGGCGAACAGCCGCAGTCGACGGCGGTTACCGTCACAGCTGTTACCCGCCATCCTGTTTTGCTAGATTGCGTTCTCTACCGCCGACAACCTACCCTCCCCCCCCCCCCCCCCGCAAACTTAACGGGTCATAAGGCGTCGAAAATATTTACCTCTGTATCCAAAATATCCTAAATAGATTATAAAGAAAGATATATAAGCATATGTTAGTTCCCACAGGGAGTATTTGTGTTTCTTTTCAGTTGCCGGATCTGTCACATCGGTAAAGGTTACAGCACAACACAAGGAGCACTATGAGGCTGAAAAAGTGTACACTGTTGCGGCAGATTGTTACTTTCACGTGTTCATCCTAAAAGATCTACCATGAACCACTGTTTCCATTTTTACCGTAAAATGAAACACCTTTACAGTTGTTCATACAATGGAGCTATTAAAGCACTATAATAGATCCAAGTGTTCATTCTTAAAGATCTACCGGGGAGCACTGTTTCCATTTTTACCATGAAGTGAAACATCTTTATGGTTGTTCCTGTCATGGAGCTATTAAAGCCCTATGATTAGTCCATGCTCATGCATTAACGTAGATTAGCTTATACATCCTGTTGTTGTAATTTTATTTGACGATGGCCCTCAGGAAATTGTTGCTGCCAAGGATATCGTGCAGCTTCATCAATTTTTGTATGTAACTCTATGACTACAACTTTAAAAATAAAGGAAAGACAACAAAAGCTTGAAATGGTTAGTTAGCAGAATGTCCCTACGATCTACAGTCGCAGACAGGATGCCTCTTGGATGTTGCTATCATCGAGGACCAGCATTTTGTCATGGCAATACATTGACGATGGGTGGCTAAGTTCTATCTCATGGGGTCACAGAGCTTTTCTGCTCCTGCACTAATCATCAATGGCTTTACTTTGACCTTTTTTCTTTCTTTTGTTTTTAATTCTTAAAACTGTTTGTTTTTCACGGCAGTATGATAAGACCCTGTAATATTCCTCATCTTCATTTGAAGGACCACTGGCCTTTCCGGATTTATTTTGAGAATTGGTTTCTTTTCTGGATTGTAAATTAGGAACCAGTAGCTTTCCTTTGCTATATATTGACTGCAATTGACTTTGTGTGGCTTTAGTAGTTTGGCTGCATTTTGAGAACTAGAGCTATTCTGGGCCAAATATTGGCAACCATTGCACCTAAAGATACCGGTAAAATCATATGAGTAACAGTTTCAGCAGGCACGATGGCCCGCACATAGTACATTTGTACGACCCCCTCTTGTACGTCCCTGCTTTCAGGTTGCTAGGTGCAGCCTTTGCCAAGAGGTGTCACTTATAGCATGAGGCACTGCAGGTGCATTCAAGCAAGGTGAGATGGAACATGTGTCTTTGTGAGTGAATGGAGATAATGTACGTCAAAGTCATCACTGTTTTCACCAGCTCAAATAAAAACAATTACCCTCGAAAGTGTCCAAGAATAATTATACAGTTCATGCTGTATTCCTGCATGGTTGCAAAAACAAGACAAGTACCCATGGATGTCATGAGGAAAAAAAGGTGTCGTTTCAAAACCAAAAAGCACAATATACTTGAACTACCGCGCTGCCTTTCAATGAGTTTTGCTCTGGTGACATTGTGGTGGGAGCTGTATTTGTAGCTGCATCGTGTACGGTAGTGTACGGTGTGTTAACTTGTTAGGGGGAAAAATCTCTATTCAGATTTATAACCACGGAACCTTCGTTCACCTTTTCTTTGAAAGTTGACTTCAAGTGCAAGGAATGCTGCCCCATGTACTGCCTTTACCTATACCTACACACTTACCTATACCGACTATACCTGTACCCATGCTTTTACCATATACCTTTACCTATACCTGTAACTATATCTTTATACCTGTACCTATGCTCTTAACCTATACCTATGCCTATGCTTTTACCTATACCTGTAACTATATTTTATAACTGTACCTATGCTTTTACCTATACCTGTAACCCTATTTTTATACCTGTACCTATGCTTTTACCCTATACCTGTACCTACGCTTTTACCCTATACCTGCAACTATATTTTCATACCTGTACCTATGCTTTTACCTGTACCTGTAACTATATTTTTATACCTGTACCTATGCTTTTACCCAATACTTGCAACTATATTTTTATACCTGTACCTATGCTTTTAACCTATACCTGCAACTATATTTTTATATCTGCACCTATGCTTTTACCTATACTTGTAACTATATTTTTATATCTGTATATATGCTTTTACCCTATACCTGTAGCCATGCTTTTATCTATAACTGTAACTATATTTTAACATATACCTGTAACTATATTTTTATATATATCTTTATTTCCTTTTATGCCCTACTAGGCTCATGGTACAATATCATACAATAATAAAAGCTCTATAAACTAAAAAGAAAGAAAAAAAAACGTAATTTTTTTATACAGAGAGTTATCGGTGCTCAGATCATACAAATGCCATATTTATATACAAGTGTCTCGTCTGCAGACAACTATATACAAACTTAGTAACGAGGTGAGAGACACTCCTCTCCGGATTCATAGCACGTGTAAGTGTTTCTGTTTCTGACAGATTTTTAAAAATCAGAATAAACATTTTTCATTTCTTTGAAGAATGATTATTTATACCTGTACCTATGTTTTTACCTTTACCTGTACCTATACTTTTACCAATACCTGCACCTATGCGTTTAGCTTTACCTGGACTTTTACTTGTATCTATATTTTTTACCTATTTGCAATGTAGTGTAGTGTAGTGTAGTGTAGTGTAGCTAAAGGGGTGACGGTTTTGAGCATTATACAAATTGGGGCCATTTGAAAATTTAAAGCTTGAACATATACAAAAGTATAACAGGTAGAGGTGCCATTCCAACTTTAATTCATAGATTAACGTTGTAGGTACATCAAAAAAATATTCAAACAAAAGTTAAAGAATCTCGATTAATGCTGATAAGGGGCACTTGGGAAGCTTAAATGTTGAACATTTTCAAAACTATTACAGGACCAGGTGCCATTCCAACTTCAATTCACAGGTTTGTGCAGTTGGCGAATCAAATGAACCACAAACATAAGTAGTAAAATTTTAATTTATGCTAATTAGGGACACTTAAAAAGTTAAATTGCTTCAAAACTATTATAGGAGAGATGCCATCAAAACTTCCAATTCACGAGTTTGTGCTGTAGGCGCATCCTATGAACCACAAACAAAAGTTGTAGAATTTTAATTTATGGAAATTAGGGCACATAAAAGGTTCAAATGTTGAATTATAGGTAGTGATGCCATTCCAACTTTGATTCAGTGGTTTGTGGTGTAGGCGCATCCAATGAACCAGGAACAAAAGTTGTCAAATTTATATTTATGCTAATTAGAGGCACTTGAAAAGTTTAAATGTTAAACATCTTCAAAGCTTTTGTAAGTAGAGGTGTCATTTCAAATTTAATTCATAGATTTTGTGCAATAAGTGCATTTATCAAACCACAGACAAAAGTTGAAGCATTTAAATTTATGCAAAATTTAAAGTCACCAGACAGATTTGCTTGGAAACAAATCTTCTGTTCGACTTTTCAATTTAACTTTTATTATTTTACTTGTTTATGCGTCTAGTCCATATGTCAACAGATTTTTAATCTGGCTATAGATTGCGAATAAAACTTGTAAACTTGAAAGTCGTACGCACCACCGAGAGTGTTTTGTTAACGATCAATTATCATTGCTTACTGCTACAGATAGTTCCAAAGATTGTCGGATCACAACGATAAAGCAAGCTTGCAAATATGTGTTCATGTATTCATCCATCATGGCCTGCGAAGCACGTGTTTAGTTTCGACATGGGCGCAAGTCACCCATCAAGGCCGCGACCATGAGTTATTTTGCTGTAGTTCTCAGTGGCATTACTTTTTTCAAATATTATGGTTTTCAAGCCTGCCGACTAAAAAAAGTCGTTTTTTATTATCGCTAACCACAAGACCTCACAGAACAGATTTCAAAAATTAAAATTCAGGGATGAATGACTGTTTTTTTCGCAGATCTTATGGAATGATAGTTTCTATATATTTCAAAATACATGTATACTGACAACTGCACATGGTTTCAAATTACATAGTTGCGTCATTTGAATCCATAACATTTAACAGACCACTGCGCCCTGTCCCTGTCTAAATTCTTTTTGCGCCCACTCCCCCCCCCCCCCCCGAAACTACAGCACCACTCTGTATTAACTCCATGGCCAAATGCCATCTTCAGAAAAGATACACTTTTAATTCATGCCAGCATAAAGAGTTACTACCAAAATTAAGGATTTGTACGACATGTCAAACCACAGCTTGTAGGATTACGAGCTACAATTTCACTGATTTGTGATATAGGTGCATCCAATAAAATGAAAATAAAAGTTGTATTTTTTTATAATGCTAATATGGCAAACTTGGAAGATTTTAACGCTCACTATTTCAAAACTATTTTTAAAGATAAAGAGGCAATTCCAATTTAAAGAATTGTGTTGAAGATATACTTGATTCATTGAACAGAACCTTAAAACACTTCAAAGTTTACTAATTTTCAAGGCTCACACACAGATTTGCTCTCAAGCAAATTTTATTTGCCCCAGGGGCCGTATTCACAAAAAGTTTAATCTTATCCTGAATTTAATCCTAAAATGAAAGTCAATGTGCCTTTGGGCCTTGAACTACTGAATCGTTGGGCTAACATTTGATCTAAACTTGCAGGATTAATCTATCTTTGTTCTCCGCTGTTATATGAACTTTGGAATTAAAAGTTTCTATTTTATTAAATCAATTATGATTTAATCCAGATTTTAATCTTGGATCAAAAGATTAAGCACTGGATCAAACTAAGATTGATTTCATAAAATGAACCTGTGAATCCTTACGTTCATGCTGTCGCCAAGAGCATATATTGGCTAATCCTGTATTTTGTACTTGATCAAGAGCTAGCTACTGCCTGAAATTGCACTTTTCAAAAAATAGAAAATAGATGTGCTGCATTCATGCTGTGTAGAACCCATGCCTTGATCTGCACGCCTACCGCCTATGGAGTGCGAAGAATAATATAATTGATTTCGTGCACCAAATCGTAATACGTATCGTTTTCGTGTACGGAATCACAACAGGATTCACAAAATTGTGAGAGCAAATTACAAAATCAAAGTCCCACACGAAATCAAACTACTCTTACGATTTTGTGGACGAAGCTGGAAGAAAAAAAAATCACAAAATTGAAAGTATTTAACAAAATCCAACAAGCTTGTTGAAATTTGGTGCACGGAATTGTAATACTTTATCAATTTGTACACAAAATCGTACAATATTATATGAATTTCGCACACAAAGGTGTAAGCTTTCATCACTTTCGTCCACGGAATTGAATATTGGGATCTACAGAATTGTTCAATATATCGATTTCGTCTACAACATCGTTAAGCTCATTAATTCTGTTCACAGAATCCTTAAATTTGCCAATTTCGTCCACAACATCTTAAAACCTTTCCTATTTGGTCCACACAATCATTTTTTTTAATCAAATGCTGTGCACAAAAACGAAAAACATGTCACTCAATCCATATGTTATCCAATTTTGTGCACAAACTTGGAAGAGCATTTCACAAAATCCATAGCTTATTCGATTTCGTGCACACAATGGTTAGAGTAGGCCTATAACAGTTTTGTTCACGGAAATCTCAAGATAATACAATTCTGTCAACAGAATCGTAATCAGTGTTAAGTTTCTCAATTTCGTACACTAAATCACAAAACTACCTCAGGTTTGTCCACAAAATTCTGAAACACACGGAATTGAAAAACTTAATCGATTTTGTCCGCAGAATTGGTAAAATGTGACGTTTTGAACCCTATAGCGTGCCAAGTGTAACAGCTTTAAATTTCGTACCATCAGAGACTCTTGACGACGTTATCAGAAATTAACTAAAAAATCTCGCGCATGCCTCTATATTTCAATTTAACCGCTTCGCGCGCTGCTTAAAAAAAAAAGGGTGATTCATGTAGGCCTAATAGAAAAAGGTAATTTACTAGAAAAAAAATTTTTAAATGGACGAAAGGGACAACCAGCATTCAGAATTTCATTCAATATTGGCCAGTCTGCAATGTAAAGCTGACAGTCTCCTGTCGTATGGTCAATCCACAGCTTGCTGAATTATCACGACGGAACATATCAAAACGCTGACGCGGACGCGGACCCCAACTGCTGACCCTCGATATCTTCCATACCGTCCCGAACTGTATAGTTTACACACGACACTATATTTCTTGAAGTATAATTTATAAACCAGCAAAATTTCAGGGCTTAAATATGCTTGTTTATTGAGATATTTGAAGTTCCGCAAATTCTAGCTTGTGTCTGGTGGCTTTGAGGAGCCCTGTATTTTTATTCTTCGGTTCGGCTTTTGTACCATTGGAAGTTTCTGAAGGGGAAAACGATCAGAAAAACGGACTTAGGGTAACATGGGGTAATATGCTCCCCCCCCCCCCCCCCAGGAATTTCTCATGGAAAGCAAAACGTGCATCTATACAGATACAAATAACTAGCCTGCTAAATTCCTTTAGCAGTAAACGCTTAAAACTTTGGGCCAACAGTCCGATATATTTTTCATTTTTCTACAAAAGCGAAAATTACAAACATGCCTATATTTCCCCCACATTTTAAAGTAAAGGTAATATGAGCATAGCCATAGGTAATATGAGTTCCTGCTATTTTAAGTGGGATTTTATGAAAGTACACAGGTATTTACTCAAAGGACTTGTAGGGAGTAATCAACAACTTTATGTTTTGCCTTTCATTAAATTGCATCGAAAATTGTACATCAGGTTAAATGAAAACACAAATATCTTATAAAGTATTGACACAAAGGTGCTTATATTACCCCGCAGAGAGAGTAATGTGAGTATAGCTGATACCTGCCATTAGTTTATACAGATGCTAATAAAGGGCACCCGGGTCCTCATATTACCCGCATATCAATAGATACTTATCTTTAGGTCCAAAATTTCAGACGGTCAATTTACAACTAATTAATGCATTCAGGGAACAAAATACAGAAGGTGCTTTACATATTGGTCACATGCCTTTTGCCCTGAAATTTGTATTGTCACTTCTATGTGCTATCTAAAGTGGAAAGAAATTTCTGAGTTAGCACCCTAAATTTTTTACTGGTTTGCCATATAGAAACCTTAAAGCGCCACCTGACGAATATGGTTTTTATACAACTTTTGTCACATGATGTATGCAATTACGCATCTATGTGATTTCAAAGTAAATCTTTTTTCTTGTAAGGTGGGGTACTCATATTACGCCTATGCGCATGTTCCCCCGTGTTACCCTATCACTGGTAAATCCTTATACGTTGTCACCTGTAGGGTAGGTTCACTAGAGCATTGATCACTTCAAGTTCTTTTAAGTAGCCTAAACACCTACCTATCTATCTTAGCCTAAATATATAGGTCTATATTTTTCTGTCTTATTTTTTTCTTTCCTTTTTATTTTTTCCTTAAATTCTCCCTCATTTTTCTTTGATTGAACTTGAGGGAAGGGGAGTGCATTTTAATTACCGTGCTGCCGTAGGCCTACTGGGGCATTGTATTTCCCGTGCCAATTAACGTAGGTCTACTGGGACCTCCCGACTTTGAAATAAACACGAATACACAACAGTCTGTAAAGGATAATATATAACAGGCCAGCCAGTGGGAGCTCCCGAAGGCACAAACGAAAAGCAAGCGAAGTGCCAACAACAAAGTACATCATGATGGAGAACGTTTTATATGTGGGCATGCGCATTTACGGCAAGTAATTGGCTTATTCGATAAAAAAACAAGCACACACGCAACCCTATGGGACACGACAACAGTCACACCACCCGAGACAAAAACAGAAAGGAAAGAAAACTAAAAACAAAAACGAACAGACAAAAAAACAAAAAACAAAAAATTAAAAAAATAAATAAAAACAAAGAAGCAAAGCAGAAGAAAACAAAACAAAACAAAAAATAATAATAATAAAAAAAAAATTAAAAAGGATTCATCTCTATAGCTCAATCGAACACTTCCGCAATATTGCATATTGGGTATGAGCATTTACAGCAGACCCCACATGTTCCCTCCATTGGGCATGCGCACTTACAGCAGACACGAGATTTTACTACCATGATGATGGGCAGGCAGCCAAACGTTATGGCGACGCCCAAATCGAGAAGTGAAATATTGTTTTGAGAAGCCGATTTTCCCAAACATACCAGACTTGACTTTTTGACTTTAGTACGAAATAAAACAAAACTACTTTAAAATAATGGGTGGAAGGCATTTTTTTCATACCTCAAAATGAATGGCTTTAGATACGGGGAGGGGGGAGGGCGGTATGTATTTTTAATAACTTGAGATGAATGATTGCTACATACTTGCGTTTTTCAGAGATTTAGTGTGATATGTGGGCAGGTACCTATAGTCAATCTTTATACGCTGTCACCTGTTAGATAGGTTCACTACAGCGTTGATCACTTAAAGTTGTTTGAACTATCCTATACACCTGCCTACAAGCATTAATTTTAGCCTAAATATAAGTCTATATTTTTCTGTTTTATTTTTTCGTTAACTTCTCCCGTTTTTGTTTTTTTTTTTGTTTGTTTGTTTGTTTTTTTTTTTTTTTTGATTGACATTGAGGGTAGGGTACGGGTTTTTATTTCCATGCTGGCGTACTGGGGAATTTATTTTATGTAGCAACACACTGGGATTGTAATAAACATGAATAAACAGTCTATAAAGGATATTAGTTCGGAGTTAAAATCAAATACACCTACAAAAATTACAACTGGGCAAATTTTGTTTATGGAAATAGTGTTGAACACAACTCATGGAAAATTGTGAACGTTTTAACATGGCACATTTGGTTTTTGTGTTTTGAAAAGTCCGTAAATTGTAACGCTAAAAACAAAGGCCAAATTTTCCTATGGTGGTCACTTTCATTATCCCAATTCTTTGAAACTATATAGCAACTGAATGGCATTGTGTAAAAGTATGAATACACCCTACGCATTGTGTGCTATGTGCTTTCTACAATTTGAAGACTTGTCTGGAGTTTCCTTTGTATTTACAAAGTGGCAGAGTAAAATGGAGATAGAAATTTTGGTACAGACAGGGTTATGTCATTTTCATTGTTTTTTCTTTTATGATGGCCAAGGATGGTGGACAGGCACACATCTTAAAGGATACCACCCAGTGCTTTTCTTTTCATTACCATACCAATCCCCCTTTCTCTGCCCGAAAGAGTGTAGGCCCAATGACTTTTGAGAGAGAGAGAGAGAGAGAGAGAGAGAGAGAGAGAGAGAGAGAGAGAGAGAGAGAGAGAGAGAGAGAGAGAGAGAGAGAGAGAGAGAGAGAGAGAGAGAGAGAGAGAGAGAGAGAGAGAGAGAGAGAGAGAGAGAGAGTTAGTTTACACATGTTGGCGAGAAAGCACAAGACCAAGGAATGACTAAAATTTAGTGCAGGCACTCAGTTCACTGGTCTGAACTAAACAGACATGTCCCTATAGGCCTATTCATAGAACTCTTGGGAGAACTTTGCCCTTTGGGGAGAGACTCTACTTTTACCGATTCTGAATATTATATTGCTGGAGATAGATGGCCTGTAGACAAGGGAGAAATAAACTAACGCACTGAGCTTTTCAGCATATTTTGAACCTGTCAGATTTTTGGCCTACCTCATGGTGTGCTAGACCTACACTTAGAAAACTGACAGTCAAATAAACTCATGTTAATGACTGAGCTATTGCCTGTTCCATGATGGTTGGTGCTTGGCGGCCTGTGCAGTCACTGTTAATGACTGAGCTATCGCCTGTTCCATGATGGTTGGTGCTTGGCGGCCTGTGCAGTCACCGACTCCAGGTTTTGGGTCACTGAGGTCAATGATGAGCGTGATGCCAGAATGCAGGAACAAGCTCGGGATAAAATTGGCGGAACTTCAAATTTCTCGATAAAGAAGCATACAAGACCTGAAATTTTCTTGGTTTATGTAATATACTTCGAGGAATATTATACAAATATTGCCTGTTTTACTGGGCAATAGTCCAAATCCATATAACCGAGAGGTGGTGGTGTCCACGCTTGACTATTGCCCGAGAAAAGGTCAATAGAGCATGACCAAAGGCCAATACAGCATGGCCAAAGGCCAATACAGCATGGCCAAAGGTCAATACAGCATGGCCAAAGGGTCAATACAGCATGGCCAAAGGTCAATACAGCATGGCCAAAGGTCAATACAGCATGGCCAAAGGGTCAATAGAGCATGACCAAAGGGTCAATAGAGCATGACCAAAGGCCAATACAGCATGGCCATTTGAACATACTTGGTAGTGACCAAACCAAGGCGCATTCCTACCAAGTTTGGGGTAAATCTGGCTGATGATTTGGAGAAAAAGCAAAAAATGTCAACTGTGGGTGACGCCGGATGGATGGACAGCTGTCCAACCACCACATTACCTCAGCTGACTGACAAATCAGCTGAAGTAAAAAAAAAAAGAAAAATACTTGAATCACTGAACATCATCAAAAGGGTAAAGACAACATGATACTTCTTTGTAAATTCAGAGTAAGACAAACAAAGCTTGATGATGGTAAGTCAAGCTTTTATTCTGGGCAAAAGTATATCAGTCCCAGAGTGCTTTGAAGCTATCAACACAATCAAAAGAACTTTGGGACAATTAGAGTGAGTTATCGGCAGTCAGGTATGCCTGCATACCCCAGCCTTGGACAGTTGTACACATCAATATTTTACAATGATACTGAAAGATCGACAGACAACAAAGGGAATATGCCAGTGATCACATAGAAATACCTGCAAGAATCAACGTCACAAATCCGCATTACCACAAAAATGTTACTTTGTTGTTTACTGATTAGTATATTAGCTGCTTTGTCATAACATCCAGTTGTCAGTTCTACTGGGAAAATTCAAAAAAACAACACCAAAATCAATGAACACTTTCCTGCTCAACTGGCAGACTGCAAATAATGTCTTTGGTTGTTTCCTAAATATAAAATAATAAATCCCTACTTATCCTAATGTTTACATACAGCTGGTGGGGACTATTAATGGTGTTGATTTTGACAGGTTTATTGACATTTCTACAGATACAGTGAAACCTGTCTTAAAAACCCATCCCTAGGAACGACCAAATGTGGTCTGTCAAGAGAAGTGGTCTTTAATAGGAGATAAACATAAGATGGAAAGTACCAAGAAAAGTATTCTGAAAAAGGATATCTTTACTACATGTGATCTCTTACTATACCAGGACCACTGTACAGCAGGATAACATGTCCCTCACTGGCATCTACTTCTGGCTGTGCAGAACTGTAGCTCCTCACATAAAGTTAGCCTACTATACCAGAAGACCACAGTTGGTCTATACAGGTACTGACATCAAGGTTATCTAATGACAAGATACACAGTACTGTAACTTTGTCCCTTTGTACATTCAAATGACCTACAATCATAAATCGTTTTTATCTTCCATGATATTTTAGTAATAAAACCGAGATCTCCAGTCCACTTGAGGTTCATATAAACCACTGAACGTATGGCTGTTTATCAATCATCCCCATTCAATGTAAACATGTTTCAACCAAGGTTCAATAAAATCAATATTTTGTGTATGATTACTCAAGATATGATACCAGCGCATGCAGGGATCTGAATGAGTAAACTAGTTTTGTCATGACGAAGAATATAAGAGATAACTATGATTAACCCTTTCCCTCTTAAATGCATCAAAACTGGCCTGTGGTCAAATGCCATCTGCTTCACTCATTTCAACAGTAATGAAAAACAGTTTGACTGAGAATTGTAGATGAGACCTATCAAGATTTCATGACCCAGATCAACACCTTTCCTTGGCATGGGTTGGGCACTTAGTGTTCAACCCATGCCAAGTAAAGGTGTTGACTGAAGTGTTTATTCAAGGGGAAAGTGTTAAAAAAGCCTCAAGTTTTACATCCTACTACATGGCTGCTTGTAATTAACTCTTTCATTGCCAAATTTTAGACTGGGTCAACAACTTTTCTCGGTATGTATTGGGCACAAGTAGATCGACTTTAGTCATGATTCAGGACAGAAAGAGTTAAGGCTTTCCATAATGTTAAGACAAACAGATGATACATGTATGTGTAGCCCAACATAGATTATTTCTTGGTGCGCACCAATAGCTCTCTATACCAGATCAGGTTTTTGGTGCACATTAATAGCTCTCCATATGATGTGTTTTTGGTGGACATCAATAGCCCTCCATGTGATGTCCTGTTTTTAGTGGACATCAATAGCTCTGCATATGTTATGTCCTTCTCTTGGTGCACATCAATAGCTCCCCATACAATGTGTTTTAGAATTCTCCATTAATATTCCCTTTTCATAATACGAAGTAGGGTGCATACAAGACCAGCACACTCGTTGTTCCTCACCAAAAAACAACATGCCAGCATACCACACCCTAAACCACTGGAGGCAAGTGTTTGGTCTCGCAATGTCACAATATGAAGTCTATATCAGACTGACCCACTTCAACAGTGATCTCTTCAATTAGGAACTATCAACATATCCATTAACACTGGGTACAAAGATGACTTATCTGAAGGATCTTTGATCAATAGCTATCTAATACGAAGGGAAAGTTAACAAACCGAAATCTGAAAGTCAAAGTACTGTTTCAACACTAACAAGTCCAATATTTATTTGCAAAAATCAATATTTTTCTTACTACAATGTCAGCAAGTCCCCAGTGCTTGATCGCTGACCTACAATCTTAACCCTTTCAGTGCCAAATTGACCGAGAAAAGCTGTTGACCTGGGATATTCTGTCTGGAACTATAGGTATACTGGTACTTGAATCAAAGGTCTTTTTACGAGGAATACAAATCTGGGATCCTTATGATAATTCAGACTAGTTTGACTTCGGTAGCACTGATCGACTTTAGTCACGATTGGCACTGAAAGAGTTAAACTCTATTTTAATTCAAGGGGCACAGGGCTGTATGTCCTGGCTGTGACAAAACAAAGATATTCTATCAGGAGGTGAACAGGTCCCATGATGTCAGCTAAGTTCTGCAGGGAAATCTCTCCAATTACCAGGCACTTTAGGTGTGTGTCAACCTCTGTCAGAGGATTCAGTGACAATGACTGTCTGCTGCTGTCTGTCATTCTCGCCCAATTTTTAAGGCGCGTTACGTGACAAGTCATGACTGGTTACAAAAGAGATGTAGTTTCTCCAGTGTTTACCTATGTCGCGAGTCAAAAGCGTACTTGGACAATTGCTTGACCTATGTTTATGAGGGTTTATGTGATAGGTTTTTATGGTCTAATATATGTATCAAGAGCATAAGTAAACTTTAATGTATTTTATCAGAGTTAAATGACAAAGAAGCTTTGAGATCTTGCATTTGTGTGAAATCTCCTGTGATTTCTGTAGCCTCAACAACCTTGGTTAAGAAATCGAACCCCCTTTCCCCTTTATTGAGGTCACTATTTCACCATGTTAAGCCAATGGGAGGAAAGTGGGACATGAATAATGACTGCCAAATCTGGACACCTGTTGTTGAATCAGTGTGCACCAGGCAACCCGCATCAAAGTGTGACCAAAGTTTGCCTTATCTTTGATCACAGCTATTCAGCAATCATAAAAATGGGTATCATTACATCATTCTTTGTCCTTTTCACTCACATAAAACAGCTTTAAACATTAGGCAGAACACCAAGTTATGTGTATAGCACACTTCACACCATGGGTAACCTCTTCCTTTCGCCAGTTTTCAGTATCACAGAGCTATCCTACAGCTCCACCCTATACACTGGGAAAATGAACCAACACCCAGACAATGTTTTGACAAAAGTAAATGTTTTAACTTTTTACATAAAATGACACTATGTTAAATCAAAGGTAAAGATCTACGTACAGAAAAAATCACCCATGGCTTTGCCATTTTTTTTCTTTTTTGAGGTATGTGACCGGTTATCAACTTTTTCCTGGGGCCACTGTTGAAAGTGTTTCCAGGGTACACATAGTTCTTAATATGTTAATGTGTTCATTAAACAATTGTTTCTTGTATGTAACAGTTTCTGTTAATGTGCACTTTATATAATATATATATGTATATATATATATATATATATATATATTAAGTGTTTTTTATGTAGCAGTTTATGTTAATGTGCACTCTATATAATATATATATATGTATATATATATATTAAGTAACTATTTTTTTATGTAGCAGTTTATGTTAATGTGTACTACATATATAACATATACAGTAACTTTGAAATGCAATCAAAAACCAAAGCCAAAATACATGTAGGACAATTACTAAATGCAGATCAACTTCAAGAAAGATAATTCCACAGTTATTTTTTTTTTCAATGTTGCTTATAAATAACATCAATGTGAGACATCCATATTAACCTCTTCCTTATTAAGATAACACTTGAATCCACTGCTTTCCAGGACATACTCTCGGGTCTTAGCACCCAAGTGCACCAAGAAAACAGCTCACATGAGGCATCTTTGTTGTACCTTACAATATACAAACTTCGCACAATTTAAATATGAAACCTTGTTTTAATCACACCATCTGTTCACTGCAAAATGTGTCAGATATCTGAATGTCAGATAAATGAATCAAAAAGCTAAAGTAATTTGACTTCAACTCCCCAAAAACCTGTGACATTACGTGAACAGGTCAAATACCTGCATCTTATTAAAATCAGTTTTCAGTGTATTTATTTTATTTTATCTATACATTTGTATAAAATTTTAAAGGATGAATAGAAATGCACAAAAATTCAGCAGCTGTTCAACATCCATGCACTTTGATGTGCCTGGAAAACGACAGGCTAAATCTTTGCCCCCTACTGCTGGTTTCTTCTCATATGATTGTCACATGTATACGCTCCTCTGACCACAACTCAAAATGCCTGAAGTAATGAAAAAAACATCATCGAGTCCTATGTCCAACTTTTCAGATCTGAAATTGATCATATTTGTACACCAGGCATTAAAATGAGCACCATGCAAACAAATAAACACAGCCATCCACAAATTTCAAATGGACTTAACAAATAAATGTCTGGAATGTAAAATTAGAAATTATATATTAAATTTAACTCTTTCAGTGCCAATCACATCCTAAGTCTGTACTTCTTAAGTCAAACTAGTCTGAATTATCATTAGGATCCCAGATTTGTATTCCTCATAAAAAGACCTTTCATTCAAGTATCAGCAAGTCTATAGTTGCAGAGAGAATACTCCAGGGCAACAGCTTTTCTCAGTGCACTTTAGGTGCATTGCGCCTAATGTGCGCGAGAAAAGCTGTTGACTCAGTCTAAAATTTGGCACTTAAAGAGTTAATAGGGGGCAGGTCATTTATCAAATGAAAAAGGGCATTTACCTTACTTTACAAACTGAAACAAAATGCAACAAAACTTCGCTCATAATGCCACCCATTCAATTTTTAATAGCACCAGTCAGTTACTTGCTTGAGGGAAGCTCTTCACAGGAATTGTTTCTTGAGTTTTACGTTGGTTACGTTTCCCACATTTTTAACACTATTTTTGTCACGGATCACAGTAGTTTCCACCAAACGGTTTCAAATCTGTTGCCCAACATCTAATATTACATTCACAATGCCCTATTTCACCCAGAAACACTCATCAGCAATGTCCAGACTGTTATGAAATCACCACACATGCCACTTCATAAATGTTATAAACACCAACTCTGCAGAGACTGGCATTTCCCTGATGTATCAACATATGACACTGGTATTCTTACCTTAATTGTATAATACACTGAAACCTGTCTTGAAAGACCTCCCCTAGGGACGACCAAATTATACTCTCACATAAAAGGTACAATATGAAAAGTACAAAGCAAAGTATTCTCGAGAGGTGGTCTTTCAAGGTAGGTGGTTGCTCCTGAAGGGGACCATTGTAAACATTTTGAACACAAATAGATTGTCAACCTTTCCTTGTGACATGTCTACTGGTCCACTTACTATTCCAGTTCAGATAGGACTGTCTCATATGAAACAAATCTGATAATGTGGGGACTACAAAGAGAGTAAACTATGATAACATGTTTCCTCCACATTTTACCTGATTAAGGTTACCTGTACACCAAATAGGGATTGCCACACACACACTACTCTACATGGGCGCAACCTCTGCTGAGTGTCACATGACATTTTCAACCAAAAAAATGAAGCAGGTTTTGTTAATCACCCAGGTGTCTCCACCTGCAACAGCTGGATACCAAGGCCATGTTACCTGTAGTGCCACCTACAGGTGACATTTATCCATTTTTGCGACATGTAACAAAAGTGATTGAATGGAAATGAAAATAACCTGAATCTCTAAGGTTTCATCCCTGCAGCAAAGTCATAAAACATTGCCCAGTCACAGCCACAGTGATGATTACCTTGCATTATAATCTGCCTAATAATAATAGGATTTATAAACACATACAGGGAGCACTGTATTTTCCACAGAAAGTTGACTTAATACACAGATACCTGAAAATCACTAAAACAATAACAGGTTGCATGTCAAACTTAGTGCCACTTTTTTCCTAGATGAACTCAAAACATAGCCCAATGTTATTAAACATTTTTATAAGATCTTGTGCTGTTTGGAAAATCTCAAGGATTAACACGAACATTTTTTGGTAATTGTCTACCAAATTTTGTCTAAGCTTCACACAAGGGGTTCAATTTTCCCTCAGTTAAAAAGTTGGGTTTGTCTGACTGGAGATGCACAGGTGCTTCTCGCAAGCAACAGGACTTGCCTTAAGGATTATACCATGATTTTAGCAGTCAGCCAACCAGTATTTAAATAATTCTTATCTCTAGGATCGATTTTTAACATGTCTGCCTCTTTTGTAGAATTCAAGGGTAGCTGTGTAGTCATTTCAGGCACATTCTATCAAGGGTAACAAGACATACCATCATACCAAGAGGTACCAAAATATTAATCCACGTAAACAAAACTGCCAGCAGTTTATTATAGATTAAATTAACCCTGGGAGTTCTAGTCAAAATAGTCACACTTAAAAGAATTACTTTTAAGATTCCCTCTTAAATTCCTCAACCAAAGGCCTCTCAGTAAAGTTCTGCAATGCCATGTCTAAATTTAAGGGGTGGGGGTGGGGGTTATGTCCAACCAGTTTTGGATATACTTTTGCTTCTTCTAAGATTTGGGATACTTTGGTAGACATACATACCAGTCTATCAGTTGTCCAGATTTGGTGGTTCTAGTTACAATTAAATCTTGAGAAACCAAGAAAATACTTTTAATGCAAACATGGTATTCAATGAACTGTCTTAATCTTTGAATCTTCAGTACAAACAATAGATAGTTGACCAGAATGTCCAGTTCATGTGGCTATTTCTCTAAAACCAATGATCTGATTTTGATCAAATACTGATTTACTCTTAAAATTCTTTAGAACAAATGCTATCAGAGATTTTCTAAGAAATTAATAGTTCTTCTTTAAATGTGTGTCAAGAATGAAGAGTCCACCAACTTTATTACTCTTGACAAAATCAGCTATTTTACAATTTTTGCCATCAAACAATCAGATGCAGTTATGAAAAATCCCTGGTTAGTTTTGTAGATATACGTGTTGAAATCATAATAGCACAAATGTGACCTTAAACATTTATCTAAAAATATCCAAAATTTGACAGAAATACATTTTTACCCAAAATGCTTGTGTTTATATGACAACTTTGAATGCAGAGTTTATCTTAAGTGCAGACAGATTCTATAAAGGCTTGCAGTCAATTAACTTTTCTCTTTAGACTGGGCTTGCTGCTATTTGAATGAAAGGTATCTTCACGAGGAATTTTAATCTTTAAACCATTATACCGGTATGTTTAACGGTAATGAGAAAATGACTATAGCAGCGATTACCACTTTAAGGGTTAATAAAGTACTAGATCAAAAATATGTGAGGTGAAAGTAAGACTTAGTAATACCAGAGTCATGCCCGGGGGCATGAATGTCTCGCCAGCGTAATTCAAGCCACTCCGAAGTTTTTTGTTGACGGACGGACAGATGGAAAGTGACTGCTTAGTCTCGCCAACAGCTTATGCTTGCGAGACAAAAATGAAGTGATATGCAAATGTGCCCTGAAGAAAATGCCCCTCCTCTGTTGGTACTTTTACACACTGCATTGGGTTATAACATGTATAGTCATCAATTGCTTTCAATCAAATATTGGCCCACAAAACACATGATTAGATGGTTAACATAACAAGTACTTACAGAATACAAAAAAGGATTGTGCAAAGAACTTTTCCAAACGTTTCATAGGTTAAAATAACTTTCTATAACCACATTATGCTTTTTGAACAAATTATACAATTCAAAAATCATAGCAAAAGTCATATGTAAATAAAATTCATTATGTAGAACCATCAATTTGCTTATAAAGAAAACATTTTCTTTTTTTTTCAAATCTGATGCGGATGAAAAATACTGATATGGAAAATAGAGATACAAATATGTAAGTTGTTAGATAAAAGAAAATATACACAGAATATTTTTCTTTGCCAATCCAGCAGGAAAAGACCCATACACTGGCAGATATAGCAAAGAAACTTCCTCAAGAAGGCATGGAAGTCCTAATATGGCTTCTGGGACTTTGGGGTTGTACTTGTGTATGATGTACAATTTACAAGTGAAGTAGAACTTATGTATCAGATGTACTTGAAAAATTACAGAAGTTCCCAGCCCTGTTTTCATATTTTGTATATGTGTGTTAAAAAGTTTAACTCATTCCACCCTGATAGAAGACTGAGTCAACAGCTTTCCTTGGCGCGCTCTGGGCGCATTGCGCCCAGAGCGCGCCAAGGAAAGCTGTTGACCATGGGCATATAATTTGTAATGATCTTCCATGCAAGTTTCATCCAAAATATTGAAAAATAATCCCTAAATTAGTAAAATACAATTAGCAGACGACATTTAGATATTAGCGGGAAAAAGCGTCATCAGGGTGGAATGAGTTAAGTATCTGTAAGTTGTTAGGTTATACTACAGCATTATAGTCAGAGGAAAGCATCATCAACACTTCACTATAAGTAAACCTGTTCTCAACCCATATACAAGTTATTACAGCTATTGGTCCCTCTTTCATCCAGCTTTTGAAGTACTATGGCCACTCAATAGGAACTCAAAACAGCTTTTCTGCTGGAACCATGATTCTAATTCAATTTTGGTACAGATTTGTACTTCAATCTGCCACTAGGGGGCATATTTGAGTATTGTTTTTTTACACATTTGTTTTTTACAGACTTGACCCTGCTCCAGCCTTTCTTATGGCAGTGGGTTGATGACTTCTACAAATGCAGAAGGGAACATCCCCTCTTTTTCACCCAGTTTACCCTTCAGCCATTCTTCCCCATGTTTCTCCAGCAGTATGATCGTGTCCCCAGTCTGAAACAAGAAACACCGGTTGGCATTAGACATGTACGAATGGGCATGACAAATTACACAGAGAATCACCTCAATACCTGCCTCAAGTAGCCATCAAGTTCCTTCCACAGCAACAAAACCAGAATTCAAAATTGTTGATCTTTTAACCCTTTCCCCCTTAAACCAGCCACAACCAGCTGGTGGTCAAATGTCGTCTGCTTCAGCATTTTTCAACTGATTTCAATAGCAATGAAAAGCAATTTGACTGAGAATTGAAGATGAGACCTGTCGAGACAACATGACCCAGGTCACCAGCTTTCCTCAGCATGGGTTGTGCACTTAGTGCCCAACCCATGCCGAGCAAAGCTGTTGACTCAGTCTTAATATCAGGGGGAAAGGGTTCAGGGCAAGGGGTATACAAACAAGGACACCTGTCTTTAGAAGCCACCCCTATGGATCACCAAATGGTGCTCCCTCTGGGCAGTGTGTTTTTCACAATGTGTGACGTACTTAAAGTTTCCCCTCGCCAAGTACTTTATTTTTTATGAAAAGTGAAGGAGTTGAATTGTTATAGCACTTTTGTGAAGAAAATTGCCTTTGTGATGAAGCAATATATACTTTATTCACTATTTTATCCTGCGGAATTGCCTCTCATTTGGTGGCTGCTCTCATCAAGCATCGCAACTTTCCGTCACAGTTTGACCACACGGGTCTGTGACATCACAAAAAGGGCGCCTCTGCACCAACTCCCATTGTAAATAATGACCCCCAGCAGTGAATGTAAGTGTGCTGATGGCTTACTGGATTAAAATGGGAACGCAAATGGGAAACTGTTCCTGGTTGTCCAGTCTGAACTTATCTACCATGGTGAACAGATGTTGGACAGTGCCATGTACTACAACAAAGCCTGTCTTTGCCAATGCAACTGGGACAGAGTCTGTGCCCACACTGACCATGCTGTAGCTATCACAGAAGGTGACCAAACCTGGCGCTTGGGAAGTTAAGACTAGTAAGGGGTGCTTTTCAATAAGACAAGACACTCTTAAGCAGAAATTATGAAAGCACCCACATGCAGTAAAATTTGAAACTTTAATGGAAACTCAAGACAAGAAAGTTATAATGCCACTGTGTACATTTATTAAAACAATAATGACTGTAAAATACATTGTAATTGGAACATCGCATACGATGGTAATGGACAGTCAACCCACTCTCTTTTTTAAATTTACATCTTTGTAAATATATTTCTATACATGGTATGTGTACATGTACATAATCTGCTGTATACTCGCGTACCCCTATGGGGTCTTTGAGAATAAACAAATTTCAAACTTCAAAAGTCTTTGTGCAAAAAATCCTATATAAGTGACTGGTTGAGTTAAGGTTTCTTGGTACTGCCAGATTATAGCCTATAATAAGGTGACAGGCCATTTATTCCATCAGTGATCTGCTGTCTTGTGTGCACTTTTTGTCTTCGTTTGGTGACATCGACCCCTTTTTGCCATACAGTGCTATACCCTTGTTCCTGATCCTTCTTTTTTTCAACAAAATAAAAAGTTTAAACCAAGAAGGCAGGCCATCTTACACCGTTATGCTGCACATTAAGACAGGCAAAACAGCAGCACCTCCCGCTGTGTGACTCATTTGTGTATTCAAGCTGTGGTCACATTCTTGTGTATTCCCATATCTTTTGAAGTTTGCGGCATGATACAGTATTCATTATTAATCCATTTAGGCATGCACCAGTCTTACAGATGCTTTTCAATGTTATTCTTTCCCTTCACGTATCCCAGGCCTTGTTATAAATCACTAACTAGAAGAAAACTAAGAGCCTGCTGTACATAGGCCTATGAATTCAAATTCAGCTGGTTTTGAGTTTACATTTACACTTTCTTAGACTTAGCATGCAGCGTATACTGCCAGTATTGCCTATTGGCAACAGCGCAAGATGCCCTGCTGTAAACTTCAACTAGTCACTTATATACGAATCTTCACACAATGACTTTTGAAAAGCATCCTTTACAATATTTGAAACGTCCCAAGTTCCAGTTCTGCTGATCCTCAGTGGGAGCTTCAGCACGGTCAGTGTTGGGCACAGACTCAGTCCCAGCCCGATCATGGCTCCTTCCAGTAAGGCTGAATTTCTCTGTCCTTCTCCCTTCCTAACCCTACACCCCCCACCCCCACCGCTCATGCTTTCTCTATTGCTATCCTCCATTGTATCACATCAACGCTCTTCTGTGACGTAACGACCCAGAGCCCGCTTGCTGGCCAAAAAGGTGCGAACTTGTCAACTTCGAGACCATCAAGGACAACAAGATTCTTTTGCAAACGAAGTTATTTTCCTGTGTGAATATGGCAAATTTTCTTCACAAAAGTGCTATAACACTCCAAGTCCTCCACTTTGGACCAAAAAAAAAATCTTTCGACGTTTAGGACCTTTAGTAACTTTAGGCAAGAACAATTGAACAAGGGCTATGAAGGCAAATTCAAGTCAGTAGTGTGTTGCTGGTTTCTCGATACGCCTGTATCTCATCAGGCACTAGGTAAGTGTAACGACTGTAGTGTGCATACATGTAGAGACAGCCTAGTCTGTCACATCATAAAGCACAATATACATGTAAGTCAAATTGATGTGTTATTGTGTGATCCTGGGAATAACAATACACAACAGGTAACAAGCTGACTGTGAGTACAGTCAAGGTTGTACCTGAATGACGCGGAGTAAGGATGTGGTAATCATGATAGCTCATAAACTCTTACTGCTCGTTGCCAGGGAAATAAGCATTTCCTGGTTGCAGACTATGTGTTAGTAGGTAGATGGACTACAACTTAAAATTTTAATGTAAGAAAAAGGTACTTTATAAATTACCTCGGGCAAGGTTGTCAATAAAGATGGGTGGTCCCTTGTTGGAGTGGTATATCAAGGCACATGATCTATTGTAATTGGTCTATCAAGACAGGTGGTCCCTTGTTCAAGTGGTATTTCAAGACAGGTGGTATCTTGTTAGAGAAATCTATGTAGACAAGTGGACCTAATTTGAATGGTATCAAATTGCGAACATTCCCTTATTATCATGATTATCGCAACCATTTTGCCATAATCATGCACGATTATGCTGTTGTGAAGTCTATGTCATGAAGTTTTATATCCCAGTACTTTGGTACAAAATGAGGTGAAAACATGTTGTGTGCAGAAAGAAATATTGCATAGGGTGAAAAAAAGGCAAGAGAGGTCCATGCACCATAGTAAAATCTTTTCTTCTTCATGCTGTACAGCAGTCTATTCAAAATCTGATCCAAGACACAAAGTGGCACCGCAGCTCGACATGCATGGGTAAATGACACGGTCGTGTTTCCTTGAGGCAGCCTAGCTTCCTACTAGGTAGCCTGTAAATATACATCGATCTGTCAATTGTATGATCTTCATGTTAAATTGGAACTATCACTGGGGCTTGCACAGGACCAGGGTAAACTCTTCAATTCTTCAGAATTTTCCCCCCAGGCTGTCTTTTTAGAGTGGTAAATCAAGACAGGTGATCTTTTCGTTAAAAGTGGTTTTTCAAGACAGTTAGTACCTTGTAACAGTGGTCTGTAAAGACAGGCCACATCTTGTCAGAGTAATATATATGTGGACATGTGGTCTCTTGTTAGAATGGTCTATAAAGAAAGGGGGTCTCTTGTCAGAGTGGTACTTCAAGACAGGGATTACGGTATTCACTTTCTTCATCCATGATTTCTGGGGGTTTTTTGCACTGAAAGAAATGTCAAATGTTACCAACCAAAAATAACATTCATAAGGAATGCTCTCCACAAAAGCAGGAAAGTTTTCTACTCTAAAAGTAAAAAAAAATAATCCAAGAAATTTTGAATCAAAGGTTTTTGGGTAATTTACATGGCAGAAGGTTACCTTGAATGAGAGATCTCCTTCCTCTTGACCTTCAAAGTCATAGAGAGCTTTGGCACTGGGTGTCTTATCATCTTCTGTAGCTGTAGGTTCCACAACAGGAGCAGATGGTGTCTTATCTTCTGTGACTGTAGATGCAGCAGCAGGAGCAGAGGGTCCAGCTTGGGCTTCTACGAGAACTGCACTGGTGGTGCCCTCTGTGGCAAAAATATGGTGCATTTCATTTATAGGTTTCACTTTTTTTATGTTTTTATAATTTTGTTGTGATTAAAAATTCTTTTTTGTTTAGACAAAGGTAGCCAGAAGGGAACAGCATGGGTGGCTATGAAGCACACACACTCATTATATCCACAACCTAATATACTAACTGCTGACTTCAGAACTTTTCAATAATATATATCTGTAGTCATGCAATAATATATATAGCTTTATCATTATTACCACTATCTTTGCCATGAAAAGCAGCATTTAAAACAATCTGAATCTTCCCACAGGCTGGATATCTGACAGAGTGCAAAGTTCATATTGATACATACAGGCGTAACGATGCCACATCTTCTGTGTAGTTTTGAACAAAACAAAATATCAAAATCCAATCCCTCTACATTCCATAGCAAATCCAGTCACTGTCTACATGTATGTCTAAACATATGAATGAATTGATCAATATTGTTATGTTTGATGAAATTTCAAAATTCAAGGCTACAACAGTCAAATGAATTTATGAACAGGTCATCAGCAGGAAACCATCAGGCATGTTTCACAGCCTTAAATTCCTTATTAATGATTTATACCATGCCTCCTTTGTTTTCTCAAGGGATATATATGTCACCTGCTTACACATATATCCCGGCTTTCAATTTGTATGGCTAAATTTCAACACAGGACTGATTTGCTTTGGTGAATACATTTTAAAATGCATTTATATTCATGAAAACAAAGAAGGCATGGTATAAAAAGGATACATCCCTTGTTCTCGTGATTTATCTGGAATCCCTTGAACTTGGGATGTATCCTCTTCATATATTCTGGGCTACAATTGCAGTTAGAATTTTGTTTTCAGATCACATCTCTAGTCAATAAGACCATCAGATTCTGTACTTTTATCTGCAGACATTACACTCAACAAACCCATCCATACACATCTCTGCTTCATTTTACATGTATTGGTTAGAATCTCTTTAGTCATTTTCAAATATTTTTCTCTCCCAACCCCTGCGTCTCACCACGATCCACATCCTATCCAAAGATACGATGTTTGGCCTGGTCTGTTGTTATCTCATTACTTTAGCCCTTTCCCATTCAAATCACCCAAAAACACATAGATATAAATTGTTGTCTGCTTTGACATATTTATTTAAATTTCTTGTTACTAAATATTTTGCTTATATTTGTATGTCAGACACACCCTAGGTCAATAGCTTTCCTTGGAGCAGGTTGTGCACAATGTAACCAACCTGCGCCCAGGAAAGCTGTTGCCTCAGTCAGTCTGACCAGGAATGGGTTAAAAGGATGCATCTCCTGCCTTGTGTTCAGTACGCAAAACATTTGAAAATGTTCTGTAACTTTTCTTCGTTAAAGTCAAATGCTCGCAAGTGTTCTGATACACTGAACACACCCATTCTCACCCTGACAACATATATTAATTAATTCCTGCTCTTCACAAGCCTATCAAAATGTCTAAATATCTTTATAAAAAAAAAGCACATACATTACTCTGTAGTTCTTGCATTTGGAAGTACACTAAGATCAATAACTATTGGGTGGTCAAAAATCTTGATGGCAAAATTTTATCCTGCACTAACAGGGACTTACCAGTGATGTCTTGCACAATTTCCACAAATGCAGCAGGAAAGATTCCCTGCTGTGCTCCCAGTCTGCCTGACAACCATTCCTCATTCATACGACTGAGCAGTGTGATTCGGTCTCCCTCCTTGAAGCCCAAGTCTTCAGCATTTGTAGCCTCATAGCTGAACTTAGCGACGCAGTAAGCTTCTGTAATTGCCTGCAACATACGGGCCACTATCAATGCAATTATTGGAGGTACATAAACATGCACTCTTATGTGTATTCATACACTGTCCTTTAACCATTTCCCCCTTAAACCAGCCAAAACTGGCTTCTGGTCAAATGTCCTCTGCTTTAGTGTTTGCAGCTAATTTCAACAGTAATGAAAAACAGTTTGATTGAGAATCGTAGATGAAACATATCAAGATAACATGCCTCAGGTCAACGGCATTCTTTGGTATGGGTTGGACACTTAGTGCCCAAACTATGCCATGGAAAACTATTGATTTAGTCTTAATTCAAGGGGGAAAGGTTTAATTTGAAGGCGACCCAACCTATCTGTTCAGTGTGCATACATTAAAGATACCTCCACATACAAAATGTGTAATTAGTATGATATCATAAAAACTAAGCCCATTCTGAACATCATATATCTGGTGAAGCATAACTGTAACTTTTTCGACATGTCAGTTACCTCTTTCTTCTCATTTGTAGCTTGTGCAGACTCTGTTGATCCTGATCGGTTGTCATCTGGTTTGCAAGAATCTGTTTGGTCAGCTTGATATGGAGGTAGATTGGGAGGGACTGCATTAACAAATGCTGTTGGGAAGGTTCCCTGGTGTCCTTGACCTTGAAGCTCACCAAACAACCAATCAGCACTGACCTGACTAATTAGTCTGATCTTATCTCCAGCCTGGCAACAATAAAAACACACAATGTGTGACACATTTTATTCTTAAGAGATTGTCAATAGCAGCTTCTTTTAATCTGACACAATGAATTCACTTTAATATCTTTGACCATTTAGAGTAACAAGAATACTTTTCAAATTATTTTGGTGAAGTATCTAACCCTTTCCTGGTCAGACTGAGTCAACACCTTTTCTTGTTGCAAGTTGGGTGCAATCTGCCCATCATGTGCCAAGGAAAGTTATTGACCTGTCACATCTCATCATGGCATGCTTTATCTGCAAAAATTTTTTTATTAACATAAAATTCAAACATTAAAGCAGATTACACTTTACATTGGGGGTACTTTTGGGTGATTTAAGCAGGAAAGGCATTAGTTTATTCTCTATTTATACTAATTATTTCAGACAACTCTGTAAGTCATGCTGTGTCCGTAACATGATAGCTGGAGCTCAAGCACCATATCACAGTCCAAATTATTGTATTTTTGTTTTCTCAAGTTCTGACCTCGGTGAAAACCCACCTGGCCTGTTCCAACATTTCCATTACACACAGATGTGCTAGATATC